>OY744519.1:127392632-127460132 GCA_963556195.1 Sepiola atlantica | reverse complement strand
ATGTTGAAAATAAATAAACATCCGTTGGAAACATCGGTGAGTAGTAATGACTTTCTGTGAACGAATAATGAAGGAAAAAGGACGCTAGAGACGAGTAAAAGAACGTCAAACATGGGCTCTTCTGATGTCATTTTAAGCGATCGAAAACGTCTTTATATTTATCAGTCTTTATCAGCGTATCCACGGATTTTTATTTTCAAATTTTTAATAAACATCAATATCAAAGGTTCAATCAACAAAGTTAGCCATGCTGATGACGGCTGTGAACCAGAAACACGTGTCCATAGATTACTTTTATGTACATATAATATACATATATATATATATATATATATATATATATATATATATATATATATATATATATATATATATATATAAGTTAAATGGACGAAGAGTGATAAACATGCACGAATGTCCAAATTTATTTCAAACTTCAAATGTTCAAAACAGGGTATATTCTGTAATAAAATTATGTTTATTGTTCTTTCCTGAAGCCAAGGCTTTTCAAAAATCGAGATCTTATCATCAGAGGAATTATACATATATATATATATATATATAGTTGTAAAAATTATTTTAAATATTGAAGCGTTTTTATACCTACAGACGATATCGTTTCAGATTTCTAACCCTCATCTATGCAAGCGGTCACATGGGATCGAACACAGTTCGTAGATTTAGACTAGAATCACGATGCTAACGTCTATGCTCACGCGACCACGAGAAATCGCCACAGACAGTAATGAAAGTTAACGTAAACTTTCCCACGTGTTGTTGTCGCAGGTGTTCGACGCTCGAGCGGAACTTTGCATAGTCGCTAGTGACAACAATCTCGTAGCTTCAAAGTGTTCTCTTCTATTAAGACTTTTAAGTCTCAAAATGGCATTAACTGTAAATATTCTTTTAAATATTAAAGTTTTTTCATACTTACAGACAATATCGTGTCGATTTATATATGTATATATATATATGTGTGTGTGTGTGTGTTTGTGTGTGTGTGTAGACGAGTAATTTATTCAGTTCAAAGGTAATTTATACCAAACAAACCTACGTGGGAGTTCAGACCTGATTAATGTGTGTTTAATTTTAATATTCACTTTTATTCTTTTTGTCTGGAGACATATTTTTTTATGGAACTCGCTCCAGACAAGGCATGAATCTACTTAATGTAAAGAACTAAACAAAATACTATGTCAAGGTTAAAAACTAGTCAACAATAAGTGTTAGATGGATATATTCCAACCAAGAAAACAGTAATTGTCAGAAATATCGTTCATGGAATGTGAGGACTAGAAGACACAATTAGAAAATGTGGACGGAAATTTGGTTACTAATAGTCAAATCCATTTGATATTGTGGAATATATGATTCGTTTGATTAACATGTTTAGCTATTTGGAAGTCAGGTGATTTATGTTTGATAGTAAGTTTGTGGTTATTGAATCTGAGTCTAAGATGTAAGCTTGTTTCACCTATGTATCCGCTATTCATACATTTTGTACAAAAGATGTAATATATATATATATATATATATATATATATATATATATATATATATATATATATATATATATAAACATACAATGTGTGAGAGTACGTGCGATACCCTGTACTTATCAGCCGCTAACCAGGGTTGGAAACGCAGTGTTTTGGTTGCTGTGGTGGTGCTCCCACCCCTTGCGCCACAAACTGCTTTTTCCCAAGACAAAGTATTTAAAAAATATATAAATAATTATAAGCGTATGTTCATCTTTGCATTTACATAATACATTCAAAACGCGTTTACTTTCGTCCGTTAATGACATTACGTGCTCGTAACAATCACCACTAACGAACCTTGTTATCACGTGATCAATTGCGTTGCACGCGGAAAATGATGACGTCATACGTATTTTGTATATAATTTAGAGTTCTTCATTTCGATCAAATCTAGTTTGATACCTCTGAATCTGTGGCCGGGAAGTGGCGTGAAGCACTTTTCAAGTATCTACCAGTGATGTCTATATTTGAAAGAAAAGAAATGACTGAGTGTCCCAGAAATCCACGTTATCCAACCTCAATAGGCATCACATGACATGTCCATTCATTTTCAACGCAGTCGGCATGCAGTGTGTTGTATCAGCATTTGTTTTGCTCGTGCGCCTCCTCTCTTTTATCTATCCAAGCGACAGTCGGCCTTCTTAAGAGGAAGCTCTTCTTTGAGTTGGACAACACCACAATGTCAGGACGCTTGTCTGTTTGGATGATGTCCGCTGGAAACTGTCACGATGTCATTAAATCCGTTGATATTTGTTTTTTACTTCAATTCTTTAAATCCACTAATGTCTTCCAGTGACTGGTCACATCCAACAGCTTCATGGTGATAGTCTTCATAATGTTGTTTTTAACAAAAATATGAGTCTTATAAATAAAATCCAGACTTCAAGGAAACTGTAGGCTGAAATACTAGCGCAAGTATTTGCTCAGATGTTTGCATTATAGTATAGATTCTTGTTTTTATTTAGTAAACTATTTTCTTTCAACATTTGACTTCTTTTTCTTGCAGGGTATTCACCTTCCTTGTAAAATTGGATGTTATGTTTACTGAGTCACATCGCATAAACATGTGCAATGCATGTGGACAACAGACTTGCAATGGGAGGAATATTTTACTGAGAGAAGACATGCCACCGAAGAAATGGGAAATATATCTGGCCTGGGGTTTGACCATTCAGAATTTGACTTTTCCACATGGAAAAGTTATCGCCTCTTTCAACGGGAGTGCATGCTGAGAGATGAACCCACTTAAAGTACTTGACAAATTGATGTCCCTCCAGATACGGAACCCCGAGGCAGTAAGTTTCTTTCAAGTGGCTGGCTTGTTTCTATTTATCTTCCTCCCACAAGGTAAGATGAAGTGGGTGGCTTGTTGTCTTCCACAAAATACACCAATATTTATATATATTCCAGCAGAGGAGGCCAGTTGGGTTTCGGTAGTCTTTAGGGATCAAATGGTCTGTTTGTGTTCGGTTAGACTTGTGCTTTTATTTGATCGGCTAACAGTTCTGATTACAAATCTGTCGTCTGGTGAAGTAGTATCACTGTAACCCCAAAACAACTATTTTTTACTAGTTTTAAACTGGAGTTGTAATTTTCTTTGGAGGGAGAATCCTTCTGCTGCAGAACTGACTTAGACCACATGATGGACACCGCGATCGATATTCGGACACGCACAACGAGTAGACGATCACAGCCTGCACAGTCAACGCTTACAGACGCACGTTCGCAATTGTTCTCTTCTTGAATTCCTGACCACTCGCACAACTTTATTATGCCACTACGTGTACATATGATACGAGTTTCGGAATACAGACACAACATGACCCAAATGCCTTGATCCCGTTCATATGAAGAACACAGATCTGTGTGTATGTATCCCTATAGTTTGAGATTCGTCGCATTTCGTATAAAAGCATATGCAGATCGAAGGAGCAATTGTATCTTTAGTGGTTCGATCCTAATCAACTAATTCCACGATAGTTTAATTAGTTCGACATCATTCCCTGTTGTTCATGCGCATTGTCAGCATGTGTAACAGAAATAGTTGCTCTTTCCACCTCCTTGAACATCTAGACTGCAATCACCAGGTTTCTCTTCTGTTTTGGGTCTGCTTTGGAGAAGAACATGTTGATCGTGCTACCCAATCCAATCTGATCGAATTGATGTCCTTGGTTCACAGACTTGATTCCGATTTTTGTGTGACATCTACAGCTAACCACTTTGTGCCATATTTTATATCTGGATATGCCTTCGTTATAAGCTGGTCGACTGAGTCCCTCATTATCATTTGATGGCATACCTTCCCAAACTTTAACCCTTCTGTTGGTGTATATATAGGGATATGCAGATTTCCAGCATTTACTCGAATCGTGCAGGGTTAATCGGATCTGCCCTATGAAAGCCGACTCAAGAAACTTAACCTTCTCTCCCTTGAGCGCCGACGATGACGCGGTGATCTCATTTTTGCTTACAATTTTCTCAATGGTAATTACGCTTTATCTCAGAACTTAGTATTCACTCTTGCACCAGAAGGGGTCTACGCGGACACAACAAGGAACTTTTTCACCGCTGATTTCGATTGAACTGGAGGAGGGCCGCCTTCTCAATCAGGGTCCCTGAACTTTGGAATGCACTCCCAAGAGAGGTAATAAATGCGCCAACTACGTAGCTATTCAAGGTAAATTTGGACAGGTGCTGAGCTACTGTATCCTCTTTTGTGTAAATTTCTACCACCCTTTCCCTACATGGCAACTGAAACATGCTTGTTTTATTTTTTTGCCAGATTAATTGAATTGAATTTAATTGAACCCACTTTGGACAAACAGTGAAGAACTCTAAGCCACTACCGCATACACTTATTAATATGTTTATGATTCCGCTATCCTATGAGGCCACAAATGTTACAATAAGCCTTAATTTTGCTCGTTTACTTTATGGATAAAAGTCTTTTAGAAGTTATTTCTGCATCTCTATACCCCGGATGTTGATCAGTTAGTAGGATTAAATAAAGACGCCAAATACTTTTTACTGTTTTTTCCTTGACTGTAACAATCTAAAATTGTACTAATTTGTTTGCTTTTAACTTTTTATTAACTTTTAAAGACTAAATATTTTTTATAGTGTTCATAATTAACTTTAAAATCTTTTGTTTGTTTATGTTTAAAAGTGAGATTCTAATTAAAAGTTAAAATCTTAGTTGAGCGACGAAAAGGTTTCAAAACCATAATCGAACTGTTTTTACTTTAAATTTTGAACATATTGGGAAACTAAAGCAGATATTAAAAACGTAAAGTTCTAAAATCTGAAATTTGAGTATTTAAATTTTGAGCAGCACCCCCTCCCCCTACCAACCATAAAAACAAACAAAATGCGGGTTGTAGTAAAAACAAGTTTTATTACTTATTCAAGAAGATGTGATCAATTCCTGTTATTGTTGCTTCTCTTGTGTTGCTAACATTAACTGCAACAAAAAAACTGATAATTATTTGAATATAAGACGAAATATTAAAGCTATAATCCTGAAAAGACTTGAAAAGAAATAAAATAATGACATGGTCATACGGTAAATATAATCTGGCTGAAAGTGACATGTAAAAGATACTTTACAAAAAGATCGTTTCTCTTTCATTTCTGCCTGCACATAAACGCACATATATAGCTATCCATCATTCCGCGATGCGTCCACAGGAGCGTTTATTCTGCATTTTGTACAGCCTAAATTGAACCTTTATCTTAACCCTAACGATCATTACATTAACCCTAACACTCGGATTACCCTAAACCTAACCGTAATCTGACGCATGTCTGGACAGGAATTACCAATGTAGGTCAAGGACGTACGCTCGCACTGCGCATGACTGGTGGCGTATTTATTTTGCAAAACTCATTTTTCCATTATGGCTGGGTTCTTCTTCGATAGTAAAGACAAAATATAAAATCATAGATAATAAACAATAACAAATATTATATATATATATATATATATATATATATATATATATTGTAGTTAAAGGTCTAACCTAGTACATGGTTGGGATTCACAGAGTTTGAGTAGTTGATAGGGTTCGGAAAGTTAAAGACAAAAAAAAAGAACAGGATGGGAACGATAGAATTTGTAGTAATAGTAGGGTTTGAGTGTATGTGTGTGTACGAGGGCGGGGACACATCATTGCACGAGGATGTCCTAGTCAATTTAGTGTCGTACCTGGGAACAAGAATCCCGAACTGTTTTGGCTACGTGTCGCAAAGTAGGATGTATGCAAATTTTGCAAAATTTCTATCTCACATTCATATGATTTGCCCGGATACGACACTAAAATATCTCGAAAACCCTTGTGCAAGGTGTTCACCCCAAGCTGTCACTTACCCGAAATTTATCTTTTCCAGCCTTTTCTACCTGTTTTGTCTGCCTATCCTATTCCCAAACCCTATCAACTATTCAAGCTACAACTCCGTGTTATGGCACAAAACTGCGTACGAAAGTGAGGCGTTTATTTGTCCAGTACCTATGAAGTATTATTACTCACAGGTCCACTCTGACCCGAAGTGAACGTACCTGTCAGGGTCCCATCTATGGATTTAATAGAAAGTATCATTTACAAACTGTTTGTTTACCAAATGTATGCTTATAAAACAAAATTGGATCTTTTGTAGATGTGCCTCGCCAAAAAATACTACGCCCTCCCCCCCAAAAAAACACACACAGACAAATTGCGGTTTATAGTAAAATAAAGCAGTTTTATTACCCACACTAGAGGATGGGGTCCATTCATGTAATTGAGTATTTGCATAAAAAGTTCGTTTTCCTTTTACTTCTGCCTACGCAAGAAGCTCACACAGAAAACTGTCAACATTTCCGCGATGCGTTCCACAGTGGCGTTTATTCTGAAACCCTTACTATAAACTTAATCTAACTTGACCCTACCCTAGCACTAACTTTACGAAAATCTAGACAAGGCTCACAAAAGTGGGTCAAGAGCGTGTGCACACACTGCTCATGATTGGCCGGACTTTTTTTTATAACTAATTTTCTATCAGTGACACAGTTCTTCTACAAAAGACCAAACAAATTAATCTATAAACCGATCGTATACAAAACAGGAAATGACCCAAAATACGATTCATGTGCCGTAAAACCCAACAACCAACGAATCTTTATAAGAGATGCCCTAAAAGAGGCATAACAGACACACAATCTCTAATATAACAATACTGTTTCCGTTTGAATGAGACAAGTATGTTGTCATTTTAGACGGCACGGTCGCACAAGTAAATAATAATGATCGGCTTATTCGTGTTGGTTTAATTCGATTCTCTAATCGACTGTAAATCTTGTTTAATAATTGAACGGGTCGGACAGTAAGAACAAGTGAACAGATCGATTTAATAAAGAAATATTCGATGATTTATTGCTTACATAATGAAGAAAGCTTTAATTTAATCAAGGAAACTCGCGTTTGAATCAAATAATCGGTTGATATATCTATTATTGTCTGTTGATCTATCCTCCTCTCCCCCTCTCTCTCTCTATATATATATATATATATATGCACACACACACACACACACACACACACACACACACACACACACACACACACACACACACACACACACACACACACACACACACACACACACACACACACATATATGTATACTTTTAAATCTTGCACGCGCTTAGAACGTTATCAAATTCTTAGCCGTTAAGCAATCGTACTTTTCAATCTTGCATGCGCTTAGAATGCAATCACTTTCGCATGTAACATTTCACTCAATATTATAAACGCTCTTTTTAAAGTTGTAAATTACTAGCCGTTTAAAAAAAAAACTCAACAGTGACGACATGTGTTAACACACCAAGACTAACACCACCCTACGATGATAGTACGAATCAAATCGAAAGTACTCGCGAAAAAGGAAAGAAAATTGAAACAAGAAATCTACAGAATTTACATACACCAATTTGTCTGAAATACTAAAATGACTATTCGGAAAATTGAAAAAAAAGAAAAAAAAAGTTATCAAGCCCATACTCTCCAGTGTAATTTAATAGTGTTTGCCTAAATGAAAATATGGTGCCTAAATACACACACACACACGATATATATATATATATATATATATATATATATATATATATATAATAAAAACTTTTTTATTTTTTAATACATAATGGCCAATTGATATTCCTGCACGTCAAAATATAGAAAATAAATAAGATATATTAAAATATATACCATACACATTGATTTTTTATGCATATATATATATATATATATATATATATATATATATATATATATATATATATATATATATATTTTACTAAAGGTTTTATCCAGGGAATTATCTCCACAACCACCGCGCATCCATTCTCCCCAACAGATACTTAGAGGCACTATACAACCTATCTAACAACGACAACATCATCATCTCACCGGCAGACAAGGGTGGTGGCGTTGTTGTTATGGATAGATCCAAATATAATGATAAAATGTTGCAACTCCTATCTAATAAAGACACTTATGAAGTAACTAATTCTACCTTCATTTACAAAGAAATAGATAAATTCAATAAGTCCTACAAAAAATTAATAGACGATAATAAAACCTGGCTAGCTTATATCGACTACCATCCTACCATTCCAACTCTATACGGTCTACCTAGAACCCACAAGAACAATACCCCTATGCGCCCCATAATTTCAGGTATCGGCAGTGCCACTCATAGGCACGATCAGTCCTTCCCACCTAAAAAACTCCGGAGACCTACTTAACAAAATAAACAATCTTAACGTAACTGATACAACAATGAATAGCCTGGACATAGAATCATTATACACTAATGTCCCTACTACAAAATGTATCAATTTACTTAAAAAACACATCGACAAAATAAATATCAACCTTCCTTTCTCAGTAAATAACATAATTAATATTATAAACTTATGCATTAACATGACATACTTTACTTTTAACAATTCCTTTTATAAACAGACGTTTGGTCTGCCTATGGGTAATCCCCTTAGCGATGTCCTATCCTGTTTATTTTTGGAATTTCTCGAGAACGGCCCCTTCAAGTACAAATTACCCAAAAATGTATCATACGACAGATACATTGACGACATTCTAATTTTCCTCCCTAAAACTACTAAAATAGAACATATTACTAACAAATTAAACAAAGTAGAACCTACAATCAAATTTACATTTGAAAAAGAATCCGAAAACTCCCTACCCTTCCTAGACATCCTATTAATAAATAAAAATAATAATCTATCTTATAAAGTCTACCGCAAACAAACGAATAAAAATGACTATGTGCATTTTTATTCACATCATAATGACAAAATAAAATCTGGAATCATAAAAGGCTTCTTCCTCAGAGCACTAAGAATCTGCAGCAAGGAATATTTAAATGAGGAATTCAAATACATCGAACAAACCCTCAAAACTTTACAATATCCAATTTATTTTATACATAACTCTAAAAGAAAAGCTCTCCGGATTCACGCAAATAAAAAAACAAGATAACACATTAACTAGTCCAATAATAAACAGACACCTTGCTTTACCTACTAACTATAATAACAACATCATTTATACTAAACTTAACAAACTAGGAATAAACATAGCTCAAATAACTTCAGCTACTATTAATAATTTAATCCAAACACCTAAATCCAGCACTATGCCTAATATCAAAGCTGGCATATACTCCATCCATTGTCAAGACTATAATAAGTTCTACTTTGGAGAAACGCAACGTAACCTTGACAAGCGTATTTATGAACATAAGAGAGCAATTAAAACAAACAACATGCTTAACGCCTTATGTGCTCATACTATGGAGTATGGGCACAGCTTTGACTTTAACAAATCTATTCTGATCAGGATGGTACATAAAAAGTCGATACGTCGTATAATAGAATCTGCAGTAATAGCCCTCTCTACAAACAAAATCAAACAAAGAATGGGTTTCTACTGTATCTCCCCCAACCTCTCTAAAACAATCTTAAACGAAAATAAGATACGTCTAGACACTGGATGGTTCCCTTAATATTATTTTGTTTTTTTTCTTTCTTCTCTTTTCTTTTTTCTTCTTTCTTTTTCCTTTTTTCTTTTGCCCCCTATCTTCTCTCTAGTTTCTCCTTCTTTTTTATATTACTATGTACATTTGAAATTACACGTTTATTTATGAATACATATATGTATTTAATATATATATATATATATATATATATATATATATATATATATATATATATATATATATATAATTATATGCTGACATTTTGCACACTTATTTCTGACACTTTACATATTTGCATATATTTCCCTCCATTCAGCCCCTACCACTATATATGTTCCCCAATTATATGACCTTCCCGTCTTTTATCATTTTCATTCGCTCTTGAAAAATCCCACATCACATCGGGCGAAACTTTGAGCTTATGGGTCTTCCATTGTTCCATTTTTAATTTCATATATATATATATATATATATATATATATATATATATATATATATATATATATATATATATATATTCGATTAAAGGCGACTGAATGCAATATTCTGCATATTCTTAACCGCTAAGGAAGCGGAAAAATACTAAAAACAGCATTGTTCTATTGCCAGTAAAAACAATTACAAAACTACGTAACTTGTTAGGCGATAAAAATCGTACATATTTGGGCAAGGCGTCATAGTGGGATGGTAAAACATCAAACTATAGACATTTATATCGAGGGTTCGATCCTTGCCCAGGGTAGCCATGCTGATTACGGGTCATAGCCAGGAACACGTTTCCATGGATTTTTTTATGTACGTAAATATATATATATATATATATATATATATATATATATATATATATATATATATTGTATGTGTATTAAGGCAGCATTTTTTCATTTTAGCAAACAAATATAACAGAATTAACATCTTAATTATACTTTTTTTTCTAATTTCCTAATGATCTTTTTTTTTGTGTAAAAATTTAAAAAACTGAATGCATGTTCCATATGTATCACAAACGTTTTCGATTTTCTATCAAATCATCTTCAGGTGATAAAGACATGAAGATTATACATTCCGAAACCAATTTAAAGAAGTTAAAAAATCTCCAAGACATCTTTATTAAAACTTTGCGTATGAAACCAGCAACAACATGCTTAAGGAAATACAATTTTATTCTGTGACGCTAATTGTGGCGTCACGAAATTTAAATTGTTAACGGAAATAGCGAGTCTGTTCTTTTGGCGTCTAACTGACTTCACGTGCGTGTTCTCGGTTGTCTTTTGAAATTCTCTTCTTTTCTCCAGCCTTTTTGTTCATTTGTTTTTGCCACCTGAAGATGATTCGACGAAGAATCAAAAACGTTCGTGATACATATGGAGCGTACACTATATATTTTTTTGATTTTAACGCAAAAAAGATCGTTAGAAAAATTGAAAAAGTAAAGAAAAAGTGTAATTAAGAAGGTGGATTCTTTTATTTTTAACGATGCTTTCTTATATATATGCAGCCAATCTGAAGAGCCGATAGGAACGAAAAAAATACATTTCATTGATGGTGTAGCTTTCTGATAGGGGAAATCAACGACTCACATTTAGCGTAAATGGGTAGCTTTCAGTAAAGGAATAGAGCAGCATAGGAAGCCAATAATAGCGAATACATGCATTTATAGTTTTGTTCTTACACGTGGCTGATTGTCCCGTGAGTACGGTTCTCGATTGCTGATAAGACGATCAGTTTTGAATCACAGTTTGAAGAAGCCGTCAGTTTGAAGCCAAACTAAAGAGCTATGCTATAGCGAAACAGCTTTCTGGAGATGAACACACTTAAACATCCTTCTCTCTCTCTATCTATTTATCTATCTCTCTTCTCTCTCTCTATCTTTCCCTCTCTCTCTCTCTCTCTCTCTCTCTCTCTCTCTATATATATATATATATATATGTATATATATGTATATATATATATATATATATATATATATATATATATATATATATATATTGTGTGTGTGTATTTAGGCAGCATTCTTTGATTACTTTCATTGAAGCGAACACTGTACAAATAACAGAATTTGACCTTTTTTATCTTTTGGATTTTTCTAATGATTTTTTTTGTGTTAAAATCAAAAAATAATAATGCATATTCCATGTGTATCATGAACGTTTTCGATTCTTTGACTAATCATCTTCATGTGAAAAAAGCAAATGAACAAAAAAAGCTGGAATAAAGAAGATACTTTCATAGATAGCAGAGAAACGCGTACGTGAAGAATGCCAAAAGAATGTTTATACACTGTTCCAGGGAAGACGTTAATGTTTGATTTTAACACAAAAATGATCATTAGAAAAATTGAAAAGATAAAAAAAGGTCAAATTCTGTTATTTGTATAGTGTTTGCTCCAATGAAACTAATAAAAGAATCCTGCTTAAATACACACACACACACACACAATATATATATATATATATATATATATATATATATATATATATATATATATATATATATATATATATATAAGGAGATTGTAGTTTGCTTGAAGCATTGCTGGTAAATGTAAGTGCAGATTAGTCGTCCGAGGCTATAGCAATGTGATGTGGTTGCCGTAAGATGGAAAAGTGAAAAGAAATAAACGCAGGGAAAAAGTGAAACTCAAAACGATTTATTAATAATTTCATGAAAACTGATTAAATACTAAATAGTAAATACTGTCCGGTAAGTAACAGTTCGGCAAAGGGTAATCTTAAATTTTCGAAAGAAAAACTTTCATTATCAGAAGACAATAATAAAAGACCGAATGGGTCGAAGAAAAACGGGAAAAACCGGTGTCAGATCATCGAAATACGGCAGAAAACAATTGGAAGTAAGAACGCAGAAAATGTCAAAATTCTATTAAGCAATTATATAACTAAAGTTAAAATATTATAAACATTTGTTTAATAATATACTAATTTTATAATTTTATTATGTTTTATTTTATATGATTCATTAATTAATTCTTTTTTTCTCTTTTATTCTCTTTATTCAATTCAAATTTAAATTTACGTGTGGGCTGTTATTGTCAAAGGGGGATAACTTATTTAAAAAATATATTTAGAAATGAGATTTGAAATTTGAGAAGGAATTTGAATTGTGAAATGGATCAAAGCCAAGGAGGGGACCGTTGTAACAGGGGAAGGGGGGAATAAGAAGAGATTATGGGGAAGGGGGGGGGACTATGGAAAAATAAACAAATAAGATAAGAAAAATAAACAAATAAACAAATAAACACACAAAAATCAAGATAAACAAATAAAAATAAAAATAAAAATAAAATAAAAAATAAAATGTACTATTTATTCATACATTCACTCTTTCTTTCTTCTATCTTTCTTTTTTATCTTTATAGTTAATTTAAGAGGAAAATATTCCTAGAAGTAAATTTGTATAAATTTATTCTATCTATTGACTCATAGATTCATCTATTTTACATTTATTATTTTTTTTATTTTTCTCTTTTTTTAAATTTTCTTCTTCCTCAATTCTCCCTTGTTATTATGATCTATTAATATATTTAATTTATTCTTTTATTACCATAATTTATTTTTTTCATTTTTCTTTTTATTTTCTTTATTTATCTATTTCTTTCTATTCTTTCCTTATTAATCCTAATTTCAATCTTTTATTTCCTTTATTTTAATTTTCTTATTTTCTACTATTATTTTATTTTATAGAGCATACACATACACACACATGAGAATACACCCATATTCACATACATGAATATATGCATACACATAAAATCACTAGGTCTAAATGCGTGTAAATAAAGTGCATATCATTCCATTCCACAATTATAATACGTAAAGTGTAAAAATGTGGGGTGGGTGGCGCTGGCAAATACCGAGGAGACAAAGGCAAGAAAAAAAATGTGGGGTGGGTGGCGTTGGCAAATAAAGAGGAGACAAAGGCAAGTAAGTTGGGGTGGGAGTGTGAGGATGTAAGAATCAGAGGATGAAGGGAGAAGACAACTCGAATCTGTTATTCAAGGTTGGACGAAATTTAGAGATTAGGATAGCTTCCGAAATTCGAAGCTGACCTATATTGCGGACGGAGTTGAGGATGCGGACACTAATGGAGCGATGTGTGTTGCCACATGATATTAAGTGTTTATGGAAGGAAGAAATGTGGGTGTTTAGATGCTCTTTAATGCGTTGGTGTAGAGGCCTAACGGTACTACCGATGTATAACTTTTGACACTTAGCGCATTGTAGGTTGTATACTGTATAGGTGCGGAGGCAGAGGCCAGAGTTGGGGATGGGGCAACTAGCTAGAGAGCAGGGGTCTGGAGTGTAGTGGCTTTTTTTGGATAAGTGTTGTCGGAGAGAGGTGCCTGTGTGAGAAAGTTGTATGTTAAGGTTCTCACTACGTATGGCATTGCGGATAGCAGAAGTGATACGGTCGCTAAAGAAGGGGAGTTTAAAGAAGCAAGTGTTGGTGAGAGTGTGGTGTCTACGTCTTCTGGTGTTGTTAAGGCTGGATATGGTAGTTAGGGGGAAACCGTTGATTAATAATAATAATAATATATATATATATATATATATATAAGCAGAGGAATTCTGTTATTTTTAATAATGCTTGCTATAAATATATATATCAGGATAACATACACGATATATCATAACATGAAATGTCATAGCAACAGAATGTATGAAAGACAGAAAGAAAAAAGCAATTAAACACAGGAAGAAATAAAAATCAAACGAGAAATTGGGGTGGATTTGAACACTGAACAGCCGATTCATAATATAGTTATATTTTCACATGAATCTATCTTGCAACAGCTTGTAGTGCGTCGGAGTAACATCAAAAAACCTTAATTGATAAAAAAGAAGCTGACAATGAAACATCAATATGAATCGATGATTTCAGATACCACATCGAAATCTGAAACGGCAGGGTTCTATTTCTTGTATCCCAAAATAACAATGAATGCGTAGATGTATTTGGAAAACACATACACATCTATATATAAAATCACACCTGTCTGTATGTCTGTTCGTTTTCATCGTTTTATCAATCTAAAACAAATAACGATTATGAAGCCTGTTTAGAGCAAAAAAAAACAAATCAGGACTAACGTTACCACCTCCTCTCCGCCCGCTTCGATATTGATCGATGTTCAATATGAATGGTGTTTCCTGACTTTATAACCAATCAATCAAGTAAAGAAGATAACTCTCTCTTTAAACTAGATACATAAAAATACAAAAATACAATTTAGTTCATATTAAAATTTGTAAATGTATTTTATGATAAAATTTAAAAAAATGATGCAATATTTATTTATCTTAGGGATTTTTTTAAACCTTGACTCTACTGACTGAAAGGCTTGCATAATTTGAATCTAAAGTTCAGATAAACTTAAGAAACCAGGCGCAGAAGTATACATACTTACGTGATATGTACACACACACACACACACACATACACACACACACACACACACACACATATGAAAAAACAAAAACAAATTGAAATTCAGGAAAAAAAAAAGATTTAAAATTTCCACTATTTCTGAAGATTGTTTTTGTATCGAACGAAACCGGCAAAATCGCTCGTTTTTTTGATTATGTATTCCTGTATTTAAATTTGTTTATTCCGTTTATTTTTCTCACACATCCTGTCCTGCACGGCATTTCATTTTATGATATATTGTGCATTTTATCCTCATATATATATATATATATATATATATATATATATATATATATATATATATATATATATATATATATATATATATATATATTGTTTGTGTATTTAGTCAGCATTTTTTAATTTACGCAAACATTGTTAAAAATTACCTGCATTCGTCTGCTTAATTATACCTTTTTTATTTTTTCAATTTTTCTGATGGTCTTTTTTGTATTAAAATAAAATAAAATAAAAATCAATGTCCCATAGATTTCACGAATGTTTTCGATTCTTCGTTGAATCATCCTCAGGTGTCAAAAGCAAATGAACAATATATATATATATATATATATATATATATATATATATATATATATATATATAAATACTGATAGGATGATCCGGCGTTGCCTAGGATTAAATGAAGAAACCTATGTCTTTTTGCGCTTAACTCATGACACCAAATAAGCCTTTTAATTCATGAAATCTTACAATATTCAATTTTTGGGATTAAGCCTAAAGATGGTTGGAGGATTGCACTTAATGTAACATTAATTGAAATAAATAACGGTAACGTTATTCTCTTTAACATCCCTCGAGGCACACTCGTCATTTCCTGGGAATAAATTAGGGTTATGGTGCACTGTTGCTCCAAACCCCGAGCCCCTATTCCATTTCTATTCTAGGTTTGTAATTTTTATCATTTTCGACTTATAAATAAAATGCCGTAAAACGTTGTATTTCCTTTTTATGGACGCTAAGCACGATTGGAGACCTCCCTCCCGATAATGTTGTATCTCATTGGTACGAATTAATTGTACTTAACCAACTAATATGGGTAATGTAAATTAATAATATATATGGATATGGGGTTCTCTGCGCATGACTGGCGGGATTACTTTTGTTTTTTTGCCAAATTCATTTTTCATTAGTGGTGGAGCTCTTTCGCGAAAGACCAGAAAATGCTATTTTAAACTTAGACGTAACAGACCGACGGACATAGCCTTTTCTAGATATGCGCAGACGCGTGTAAAAAGGTAACTGTTTCAACAGTGAGTCCGAACAGCTGTCGTCTGCTTGCTTAAGCAAATGAAGCAAGCATGAACCCATTGTATTTGTTCGACGTCGAGACTTTTTTTTTTAGGTCGGCGTTGGTGAAGTTTCATAAGGGATCAATACGTATCAAGTAACATTATGCTTCTTTATGCCAGCGTATCTGACTGACGTCACAATGCCTTATGTTCAGGAAGACAAACATCGAACCATTGATAACTATCGGAAGAAAGAACAAAAAATTGAAGTAGAATAATAAAAAAAAACACGTAATGGAGTCAATAGGAATCGACTTCGAACAAAGCAAAATAAATGGTCATGCAAATCGTTTATTATACTCACTTTAGAATCGTAGCTTTCCTTAGGAAAATAAACGGCTGATAATGTGGAAAGCATCATTTCATCATATTTTTATAACAAAATCTATAATCCACTTATAATGGCCACTTTTAACAGTAAATGTGTGTGTGCGTGTCTATCTGCCGTCAGTCAGAATTTTTTTCTAACGAACACCATAACTTTATTTAAAAATGGGAAATATTGCATTTATACTACCAATCATAAATTCTCAACAAATAGATCGGACGCCACGACCGGAAATCGAAACTGAAACCTTGAGATCTCCAGTCTGACGTTATACCTATGAGCTATTTTTTACTTTCTTGTAAATACTTATTAAAACATTCCTATAACAAAATAATCATAGCTTTGGTGTGATGTCATATATTTATGATTAACGTCATGTTTCAAAACATGAATTAAAACATAAGCGATAATAATAAAAATAAATAAATGAGTAAACATTATCAATAGCGTTGGAAATTATTTTAATAGTTTACAACACTTTATTTAGCTTGAACTATGTACTGTATGTAGTTTTTTTCACAATTATATACTTCTAGACAAGTATATAGGGACACCCTCTCACAGACGGCGAGAGAGATAGGGGTTACGCGTTAGCTAAGCAAACATATACGACCGGAAGGAACACATATTTGTTATTTTCTCTTATATAAAGCTAACATTTCTATGTGTGTGTGTTCTGTGCACGTATCAATTGTCAATGCCTGATCTGTAGCAGTGTAACCTAACTGGGGTGTTCTTCAATCTCCATGGTGCGTCCACTTCGTCGGCAGAATGAGCTGGTTGAATTTCTGTAGTCGCAGTAGTGATGTGGCAGCCAAACGTTTCCATCCTCTGTTCTCTCTATCGTTGTAGACGTGTTCCTTTTCTTCATAACAGCTCTAATAAACGTTATTAATAAAGAAAAATCACAAATGCATTCGGGCGTTAAAAATCTCTTTGGGAAGTTTATTCTTTCTTCAGAGTATAGATGAATACACATATTCCTTCCCCTATGGCAAAAAAACAACTATCCCAAAACCCAACCGCTCTCTCTCTGGTAACTCAGTGAAAGGAGAAAGATCTTTCAGCCATCATTCGCCACGTAAGACTAGCGGTTTCCTGCCTCTGTGACGTCATTGGCGAGACACATAGCTCTTACAACTTCTGCTTGGAAAATTCAACTGTACTCAATTTTTAACCTTATGAAAATTTACCATACTAGCCGTTCTTTACACACACCGCATCTAAATATTATTATTGCAGTAACGAAACACTTTCAGAGGATGGATATCGTACTGATGTGATTTTGTTACCTATCAGCCAATTCTAATCTAGAGCGTAGGAATACTCTTTGCTGCACTATTTACACCAGAGAGCGAAGACGCTCAATCAGGGAAATCATGCGTCGGTAACCTGAGAGGAACCCTCCATACTATTACTCCCACACTTTGCCAAATAGCAAAGTTGAAAATTGCTATTGCAATATATAATCAAGGACGTGAGTTGTCGTCCTTAAAGCAGAAAGCTTAACCCAGAATTAACGGCCTTGTATAACAGTTCTTTTATCTAGTCTAGAGGGCGCTCTTGTTTTTGTTGTTATAAACAAAGGCGGCACGTTTGCAGAACTTGCTTCGTTTAAGCATAAACAGGCTAACTGTGTTTAGTTTGAGTTTCCATTTTAATCGAGACATAATGGCTATCTTGCTGTGTTATGTGCCCGGCCCTGAGCCACAAGTTTGCTGCCCCACAAACATCACACGTCTGAACGAACTGAACATTCTTCTTTATCATATTTTCTACTAATCTCAAACTCGAGGCTAATCAACACGAGGCTGTTTATTTGGGGTTATATTTCTAATCCATTGTCAATAAAAAGTTTATATATTTTAGTTTGGATGGTTTTGTCATCTTATTTGATCTGCTTTTCTCTTTTAAAGATCCGAGCAAAACCAACGGCATATTTGGAATCAAATTGCGGATGTTTTACCTTTTAAATGATTAACACTTGTTTTCTATTATCATAATCATCAAGTCGCGAATTCTTGTTGAATTCTCCGGCCTCGTTTCCCTCTAACAATCTTTGTCAGACATCGCTGTCGGCAAGTCCATCACATGCAATTCTGAGTCCTTTACAAATTGGTTAACGATTTTTTGCCGTAATGAATTCCAAGTTATAATTTACTTGTCCACGTGTGGCCAGCAAGCCGAATCATTATCTCTCTTAGATAGGCTGCAATAGGAGAAAGGTGTCTATATAATCCAGATCAAAGAAAAAAAAGATAAACATTTATTTTTTTACTTGCCCACGACGTATATATCGGTAAAATATGCGGCTAAAAATGCCGAATCAGTAAAAAAAATATTTAAAAAAAATGAAAATAAGTCAGAAGATTGAAATATCGTAAAAAAGTCACACAACGCGCGAACTGCTATTTTCCGGGAAGAGAGAGAGAGAGAAACTAGGAGACCAACTATAGGTCCCTTTTGTTTGGATTTGAAACCGATGGTATCGATGTTGTTCCGATCTTCTGTAATGCATATTTAAATAAATATTACGCTCTTATTTTGTTAATTTTCTTAATAATTGAGCACACTGCTGGGGTTCTCTTCCACTAACCTTATATATATATACATTCGGAAGATGGAAAAAATTAAAAAAAAGATCACAAAGCAGAAACACTCCGTGCTATTCAACAACGTTTGCCTAAATGAAAACTTGCTGCCTAAATACACAATATATATATATATATATATATATATATATATATATATATATATATATATATATATATATATTTGTGTGTGTGTGTGTGCGTGTTATACACCCATTAAGTTATGTCGTATGCTTCCCTGCATTCAATGGGGCTAAAATAAGGAACGCTGACTTTCGAACTTTCAAAGGCAGAATTATCTCTGCCCGGAAGTCACGTGATTTTGTCAAGTTCAATTTCTGACGTCACCTCTGAACTCTAGGTGTCACTCAAACTTTTCCCTTCATCTAACGGCTTTTGTTAGGTAACTTTGAACAATTAGAAGAGATGTATTTCTTTTACTTTTACTTTTGAATTAAGGAACATGCTTGCTTGTTGATCTTTACCAAATTATTATGACTATTTAATTAGAACGTTTGTGAAAATTAGTTTGGTCATTCAATTATTTTATTATGCTTAAGTATGAAAAATTATCTCTCATCGCAAAACGCGTAAATTGAATGGACGCATCTTAAGAATATATGTTTTATATTTTTTACGTTTAGAAAATACATTTTCTTTGTTAAAACGTCACCGCTTATCAAGGGATGAGGGCCATTCGAGGATAAGAGTTAACGAGGTCGTCAGTTATGCGATGATCGTCACCACGAAACAATTGCAAACAATCGGTGGAATGGACAGAAGATTACTTAACTGGAATGGATTATCCAAGAGGACGGCTTAACACGTATTTGTTTCAAAAGATTTGAAGATGACTATATTGTAGTCGGTTGGGAAGCAACCTCATTGTATTTTGTTCCACAGATGCGATGTTCTAAGAAATAAACTTTGTTCGTGGAAGTTCCGTTTTTGGTAGAGAGAGAGAAAGAGAGAGAGAGAGAGATGGAGAGAGAGAGAAAAGGCGAGTTTTTGCTGTGAATGGTTATCTATATATTCAGTGTTAACTAGACGTTTTCCGTCAGAATACAAACAAAAACAAACCACAAAAACAAAACAAAAACAAACAAAATAATCATGAGATAAAAACAACAAAAAAAAGCAACAAAAACAAACGATCCGGTTATAAAAAACTATATTTGGGTGTTGGTTCCTTAGATGTGGCTACAAGTATTAGCGCCAGAAAGTCGGTTAAGAATCGTTTTATTTTTAAAGACCTTCATCAAAATGGCGGAAGGATGACAACCGGCGCCATCTTGGTTTCTATTTTTTATGGAGACAGCCCCCTTTCCGTATCCGGCGGGGAACAAACGCTGGTCCGGTTCGCGAAGAGAGGGAGGAGAAAGCATTAAAGCCGAACGGTAGACAAGAGTAGAGACGAAAATGACTTTATCATTTGTCAGATGGATAATTGTAATTTGACAGACAGCTGTTAAAAAAGAGAGTTAGGGTTAAAGTAAGAAAAAGGGGAGGGCAAACAAATGATAAAATGTTACGCAAGAAAAACGAGTAAAATCGAGTGAAAGCAGAGGTTGAAAGGTGCAAATGACAGGAAAGGTGATAAAACTGAAAAAAAAAAAAAACAGAAAAAGAATCTCTCTCTCTCTCTCGCTCTCCTTTTCTCTCTCCCGTCCATATCCCCTCTCCCTCTCTCTGTATATATTTGCAGTATTTACTTAATTTGCTAAATACATGAGTAGAGATTAGTAGTAGTTGTAGTAGAAGTAATATAAAATATATGTAGGGCAAGTAAGCTACAGAGAGGCGTCCATGTTTCATTCCAGAAGGAAATAATCAGGCTAAATGCCTGCAGGAAATCATCAGGCTAAATGCTTTCCTGATGGGATGAAACATGGACGCCTCTGCGTAATTATTGCCATAGATATATTTTCATACTACTACTACTACTACTACTACTACTACTACTACTACTACTACTACTACATTGCAAAAAATAATAATAACAGCACCAGCCACGAGAAAGGGAAAATATTGCTGTTTATATAATGATTAGCAGCTGCAGCTGCTAATAAACATGTTTTAATCGAGTACACCTTGCATTGAACAATTGAAGATGAAATAGATTTGTCATCCGCACATTTTTATCTCCCTTCCTTGATTATATATATATATATATAAAGATAAATGAATCTATATAACTGTTTTTTTTAATAATCAGAGACACACCGAAGACCGCACACACCAAGGAAGCAATCTTGGTGTGTGTTTGAGCTGCTGTGTAAAGAAAGGTTAGAGAATCTACATAAAATCTAAAAGTGTATTATTGTGTAAAATCCATCGCTGAAAACAATGGAAGTGTGATCGAATCTTTAAGTGCACCCGTAACGTGCTATGATGGCATACCACCTTAAAACTTCAAATATATCCTATTTTTATGAAATTTAAATCATATGTATAAAATTTTCAGGGGAAGACAATAGAAGTGGTCCCAAATCTCTATGTTTCCTCCTTTTAACAAATGTCTGAATTGTTTAGTAAGGAAAGTATCAGACTGAAAACATCAAGTGTGCGGTTTCGATTATACTCCCCGATTATTTTTGAATAAAATTTTATGAAATCAAAAATATATTTTTTATTTTTTTAATATAATAAAATGTAAGTGAAGAATTTTGGTACATTTAGTGCGCAACACCTCACTATCTGTCTGTCAGTCTGTCTGGCTGCTTCTGTCTGTCTCTCGTTCTCTCTTTCTCTCCCTTTCTCTTTAGCGCTCTCTATATTCATAGATCTCTCCTTTTCCCTTTCTCTCTCTCTCTCTCTCTCTCTCTCTCTCTCTCTCTCTCTATATATATATATATATATATATATATTATAAAGGAGGACCCCTCTTCGTCTGTGGATATGTATGTCTCTAAAAACGAAGACATACTAGGGAGTGTACCTTAAATATAAATGTATTTACATGTACAATTTGCATGTGACCATTATAGAAGTAGTTCTTCGTCTCAAACGACCTCTTAAAAGAGCTAATAACACTTTTCTAATATGTTACACAATGAAATTAATCTACTTATAAGTGTTAGGTTATAAGCAAACATATATCTGAATAGCTCGGTGAGTAAGATATCAAGCTGACAACATCAAGGTTGCTGTTAAAGTAAACTCTCTTTAATATGATGTTGTATATGATACTATCCCATCTTCTAACCCGGCCACTCCTGCTAGTGAAAAAATAATATGCCATCTATAAAAAGCGATACATTCATTGCACTTTACTAGCGGGGGTTTGAATAGTGGTAGAGCGTCAAACCTCAGTCCCAGGGTTCCTGATTTCGAATCTCGCTAGGTCTAGCTATCCTGACAAGTCACACGACGACAAATTAATTAAAAAAAAAATACGTCCCCATAAAGGGACATTACATTTGGTGAATAGAAAAATTATTTCTATTATAATTTAGGTAAAATGCTTTTCTGTATAAATAGTTGAATACGTTCAAGTATCGCAAAGAAAATAATATATATATATATATATATATATATATATATATATATATATTTACATATGTCTGTACTTATATATTATTGGTAGCCCCGTTTAGCTGGGCCTTATAATGCGAGATAAGACAGCCGTCAACATTGGCTATAATGCAACGTTCCTTTATTAAGAACACTTTCTGACTGCTGCATATAAAAATGTCCGCTTACTTTATTTCGCATGCCTTTCGTATTAATATTCATGCTGGCTTCATCGGTTAAGGCGTCGGAGTTGAAGTAACTAAGCAACTCTCGTTCCGGGGTTCGAACCGTGCGACCGGCATGAATGGTTTTCTCTACACGGATGATTCCGTAAGGATGAAACGTATACGAATGTAGATAATAATGAAATATTTATTATTAAATAACAGACACTTTTTAGCCTTGCTTTGTATGGAGTCAATACTTTTCCTCTTTATGTTTAATTACGATCAATTATCGACAGGATCTGTATATTGTTTCCTCATCTGGTTCATGCGACTTTTGTGGATAAACTTGTGTCTCTTTACCATATAAATCATGTTCCCAATCCGTTTATCCATTATCCCTGTTTCCCAGGAGGATTTATTGTTTTTGAACATCCGAAATAAAACCTTTTCTCTAACTTTGAAATGTCCCTTCGTGACATTTTTTTACGTCCTCGTTTCGTATAGGTTGGCAATAATCAATCAAACACAGTTTTAATCTTCCTGGCAAACATTGCTTCTGCTGGCGCAGTGGAAGATCGAACATTGTTATTTGAGGTCATCCTATTTACCTGCAAAACTCTTTGAATGACGTTTTCGGTTAGAGTACCCCTCGTTTTCTTAAGGCTTTTTTGAACGTGTACACGAAACGTTCTGTCTGATCATTGCTTTTCGAATGGTATTGCGCGATTGTGATATGATCCACTACAAATGTTTTAGAGAAGAGTTTAAATTCACTAGACGTAAACTTCGTTCCGTTGTCTGATACAATACAATCAACGACCGCGAACCGGGTGAACAATTCATGTAAGAAACTAATGGTTACCTCCGTGGTTCTTTAGTCTCTCTGCTTCGGCATTTAAAGTTTCAATATTTTGACAGAAAGAGCTTATGGACATTTTAATATTTCCGACCATTTCGAAAAACTGTTTACCACTATGAGGTAATAGAAACAACTCAGTGGTCTAGCAAAATCTATGTGGGTCCTTGACCACGCTCGGTCAATTTTCGGCCAATGTCTGAACTTTATAGGAGGTGTCTTCGCTGCCAAAGCACAACCTTTGTCCATACTTGTCCAATACACATAGCTTCTGATAAGACTGTTAGTATTTTTTCTGTAATGCTGCAAAAATATCCATTTGATCGCCGTACACAACTAGTTCATCACAGATTGAATACACTTCCGGGATTTGTCGATGTTATTCTTTTTTTTGTTTTATGTTTTTTTTTTAAATCGTCGTCTAACGCCTTTTATTTTATTTCTTCGAATGTTACTAGAAGCTTCTGAATGGTGTTATACAATGTACTTTTTTTTACTCTAACCTCAGTTTATAGGGAGGCAATCACTGTGACATCAAAGGGTCTCAGCATATTTTAAGATAAGTCCTGATAATCCGTCAGAATAACTCATTGTTGACGATGGAAGCAACTCCATTTTATAATTGTATTTGAGGAAAATAGTCGTCCATCTCTGCAGGCTGTTAACATAGTTAACAGTGGCAACACAAAATGAACAAAACGATGAAATTTGGTTACTGCAAAAATAATACCCAATGCTTCCTTCTCGATTTGTGAGTAACTTATTTTCTGCTTGTAGTAACATACGAGACACGTGTGTGGTAGGTTTGAGCAATGTCTTCTATTTTGTGTAATATGCTACAATGGCATCAGTAGCCACAATAATTTCGAGATCTGGATTATAGTGCGTCAAAAATAATTCTGATGTGAGGATAATCTTTTATATTTTCAAATAACACCTGACATTATGTTATGTAGACCCAATCTTTTTTCTTTTCAATAGCTCATTTAGATGAGCTCGACAATTGTGCATGTTTGGAATAAGTACATTATACTACTTTGCTAAAACAATAAAACTTTGTAGTGACTATACGATTTCCGGAGCCGGCAATTTCTTTTATCGCTCTAGCTCATTCTGGGTCGTTCTTCTACCATCTTTGTCTATAATTTGATCAATACATTTTATTTTTTCCATGAAAAGATCGCACTTTCTCTCCTTCAATTTAAATCCATAGTTCTGGATTCTTTTAAATACATCGTGTACATATGATCTCTGTTGCTCGGTGCTTTTACTAATAACTAGAATGTCATCTAGCTAGCCTGTCCCAAATTCGAGTCCGCTAAGCAATTTGTCCATTACTTGTTGGAAAGTCGCTGGTACAACTGTAACCCCAAATGGTAATCGTTAGAATGTGTACAAACCCATGTGGGTATTTATACAAAGTAGCTGTGGACGCTCCTCGTCCACAGGTATTTGAGGATAAGGAGAAGTCTGCGCAAACACGGATATATTTACTTTTTTACATAGGTGGAACCCACTTTCTGTAATACTCCCATTTCAGAGAGTCTATTTAATTCCTCATCAATAAGAATTAATGAAACGAATGGAACATTTCTTTTAATTTTAAAAACTGGTTCAATATTTGGTTTTAATTCAAACTTGACCATCATAATTTTTACATCTTCCCAGTCCACAAGAGAAAACTTCCGAAAAGTTTTCTTTTAATTATTTCTTTAGTTTCTCTGCTTCGGCATTTAAAATTTCAATATTTTGACAGAAAAAATTCATGAGCATATTCCATGATTGGAAAATGTTCATCCAGTCCGTACGCCAGAGATTTTTTCAGTTGTTCATTACGAATATTCTTAATTTCAAAGTCTTTTCTTTTTAATGTAACGTTAAATGTTAACTCGTATTAAACATTTATTTGTTCGCCAGTGACGCTTTTAGCTATTTTGCTCGTTCTCATAAAAGTTGGGTTTTCAATTTTTTTTCGACGTTTTATTGACAGATCTGGCCGGAATCAAGTTGTAGTTTTATATTTTTATTTAATATTTTTACTTGCACAAATTTCCTGATATTTTCAACTTCATCACTTTTAGCAATTTTAATAAAGCTTTAAAGAAATATTTTAAACTCTGCAGTTTGTTTTCCATACGACCGCAATTTAAACACTTTTTGATTTTATATGGGCAATCTTTGTACAAATAAAATTGCCCGCAACCAAAACACGGTTTAACAGGCAAATTAGTTTTCCTTTGTTGATCAAATTCAGATGGTAAATAAAATTTCTTTTTGTTAGGTATTTTTCTAATATGTGAAACTTCGCTTTGCTCAATGTCACTTGAACACTAATGAAACGTTGTGAATCTTCTGTAATATGTTGAAGCGTTAAATCAAATTCATTCTCTAGTTTATTAAGAAGCTTTCTTCTGATTTCAGCATCCGTATTTGATACTAAACCCTGCGCGAAGATTACACATTAAAATTGTTAGCGCTCAACTCACACACTTTGAAATCATTGCAGTGTTTGTTAAATGCACTAGTGAAAGTAGTGTAGTTTTCGTGTTCTTTCTTTGTGAATTCATACATTTCCACCTTTTGTTAAAAAGAGACGTTTTATGGCTAAACAATTTAGTTTATAATTGTACTGCATCAACAAATGTAAGGTTACTGGATTTTTGTGGCAATATATAATAGATGAATTTGGTATGTTCAACTGTACACGATTTTCTTAATATCAAACGAACCATTTTAAAATCAGTCCAATTTGCACAGTCTGTATATAAAGATCTTCGTATCGTCTAAAATACGAAGCAAGCGGAATTTCGTTTTCATGGTTTTAAGTAAAATTATCGATAGCGCTCCAAATAGCGTTTTGTGAAAATGCACTTTTACTTTGACCCTATTTCATATTCATATAATTTTTTCTATTCTTGTTAGGTGTGAAGAAAAATTTCTCCAAATGTTTTCATTTGCTCTAATTGCTTTTCTTGAATTTTTTCTTCTAGTCGAAGTTGTTTCTCGTGTTGATGATTAACGATGCCCAACATGGTACTCTTAAATTCCTACATTTTCGTCACTTAAAATAGGCCATCGATGTTTTCGTGTTTTTTTTTTACACAGTCGTCACTTTCCCCACTGGAAGATAAATCTTTCACTTCTTCGCGAAAAAATAAGTAAGCTTATTCAAACTTATTAACGTGTTCCTGGTTAAACTCGACAGACCTCTTTTTTATTTTCGTGGTCGAACGATTTAGATTTAAAAACTTCGTCTCAGAGAATGACTTGAAATCTTTTTCACCCCACTCAAGAACGAAGAACCTTTTTAAAATCTAATTTTCTGACGTTATAGATTTTCCTTTGCCAGATTTGGTACCCATTGTGTGTTTAAAATCCAGTACTGTTGTAATTAACACTTTTTACAAGCATTCCACCTAAGTGTTTTCGAAATTCCAACATCCCTAGTTGTATTAATGGTTTATTGTATCCAACATAAGTTCGAGTTCTCATCGTTAGTGTTGTGTGCGATATAAGTCCGCGTTATACTGTGTCCGAATAAGTCCGAATTCCTCGTCTCCAGTGTTGTCTGGGTAATGTTGTGTCTAAATAATTCCGAGTTTATCGTCGACAGTTTTGTGGCCTTGAAGGGCCGATAATAAATAAGACAACACGGTGGTATATTTTTTTACAAGAGTGTGTATTTACAGAAATACAAAATAGTATCTCACAGAAAGACTGCTCGCCCTTCGTCGTAGATTCCTATATAAATGATTTATAGAAGAGTCCATGTAATCACTAAATCGGGTAGATCACCATAACACCATACCGTAATTACACACAAACACACACACAATATATATATATATATATATATATATATATATATATATATATATATATATATATATATGAGAGAGAGGGAGAGAGAGAAACTTGTTGAACGTGAGATAATTTAGACATATAATTGTCTTTCCCACAATGAGACATAACGGAGCCCACAAATACCATGATTGTTGCCTTGGTGCGTGTGGTCTGCGGCGTGTCTCTGATTATTGAAAAACAATTATATATATATTATAGGATCAGGTGAGTACTTGTATTGTTTTGTTGACATAATTGCGTGAGTTTGTGTAGGAGTTCCGTTTCAGCCTATTCGTAACAGCTGACCAGACAAACAGGTGTTACTTGAAATACCAGACTTCTTTTGAATGTTATTCTATTACGCCGAAGGTATTGTAGACGCATCTTTTTCTCTTGCCATGTAGGACACTTACCGAAGAGCAGAATCCAGGTCGACTTAACCCACAGATTCCGTTCCTGCGAGTTCAATATTCACTGAGTTTTGCGATGCTCCGTTTCTGCGCATGTCCAGAATAAGCATGACGATGGCTCACGTTGGACATAAAAATAATTGAGGAGAAATACTGCAAAGTTCAAATCCAAACTGACGAAATGTTTACTCATAAAACTAACTGAGTGTAGACATAGGCCTTCGAGCTAGGATCAAAGTGTAGTATTTTTTTGTCCTCGGTCAGAGGATGAGAAATCCTGATTTACTGAAATTTTTAAAAATGTGTTTGTTCCATTCAGGGAGCCCCCTTTTGGGGGAGCTAGAAATGCCCCAAATAAAATAACGACTGTGTCTCTAACTTTGTTCTGGTTGCGAGACAAGTAAATAGGGGCACTGTATTTCTATTTTGTTAACAATTTCCAATTTTTATAAAAAACAGCTTCTTATAGCCTAAAAACAAAATAAATAAAAAACAAAGACAAAAACAAACACACCAAATAACCCCACGTGTTGACCATAATTATTTATTTATTTTTATGCGTCCTGCATCTTTGAAACAATGTTTTTCGCAATTCAACACTAAAATTTTTACATACATATCACTATACACATTCTGTTAAATATTTCATCCGATAGTTCCCAAACATGATCTCGTAATTCTATTTTTGTTATTGTTTCTGAATTCATCTAATTCCATCTAAAAAAGTGAGTTTGCAAAGTCAGTTAAATATATATATATATATATATATATATATATATATATATATATATATATATATATATATATATATATATATATATCTTCTCACAGCGGTAAGATGTGACACAAGGTCGGGAAAGTGGGGATTTGAAAAGACAGCGCCTGAGAAGGTAAGTACTCTGGCCTACAAAAAATGCCTGGGCAGCCCCGTTGATTTCAATTTCTCTCAGTAAAAGACTTTTTTGGAATTGTTCCTAGTGCTTATACGATTATTGGTATTATACTAACTTTATTCATGCTCCATATTCCTTTTAGTTTTCTGGCTAGTTCTGTGTATTTACTTCGTTTTTCCGTGTCTTTGATCTTCACTCTGTGGTCTGCTCGAACAGCGAAGTCTACGATTTTACAAGGTTTTTCCTTCTTATCGATTATAATAAACTCATACAAGCAAGGAGACCTGATGTTATCTGTTTGTATATCCATATCCCAGAGGATTTTGCATTGTTCGTTTTCCAGTACTGTTTTTGGTTTATGTTTGTACCATTTGTCTGTGTATTTGAAGTTCAATTGTTTGCACAGTTCCCAGTGTATTGCTTTCCCCACACAATCATGTCTATTCTTGTATTATTTTGGGGCAAATTTTGCTACATTCACTTATTATATGATTTACTGTTTCGTCTCTTTGTCCACACCGTCTGCATTTACTGTTTTCCTGGGTTTTATCTATTTTAGCTTTAATGCATTGGTCTGTGCAGCCATCAGTAAACATTCCGTTTCCCCTGTTCAAGTTTCCTTTTCTTAGCCATGTCCAGCTATTTTCGTTGGTTTCTTATTTTATGAATCTTATGAAGCGTCCATGTAGTTGTTTTTCTTCCCAGTTTTCGTTTCTTGTCTGTTTGTATCCAGTTTCGATGCTTCCTGCGTTGTTTGTTGGGACGGTGTCTCTTGCTGCGGTGATCAGCCTTTCTGTGTTCTGGTTTATGTATTTCTCCAGCTTTTTTTAGTGTCGTCCACACAATCTTCTATACTTACCAGTCCTCTTCCCCCCTTCGTTTCTCTTCACGTAGAGTCTGTCTGTATCGTCTTTTGGATGTAATGCATTGTGCATGATCATTAATTTTCTAGTCCGCTGGTCAAGGTGCCTGAGTTCTTCTTTAGTGCAGCTTATATATATATTAATACGATAGCGTCTGTGTTCGTGTGTCACGCTTACATCATAAGCTCTGCGCATGCGTGCCGCACCTAGATTCGGAAACGCATTCAAGTAACCTAATTTTCGTAATTTTCAAGTATTTCCATTTGGCGCAACGGTTAGCGAAGTAGGATTTTGACGTCGGCCCGATTAGTTTATAGTTCGATCCCAACGAACCTCTAAGATTTTTTTTCTACATCGAAGGGGGGGGGGGTAGGGAGGGGACGACCGAGAAGACACGTATTAATACGATAGCGTGTGTGTTATTTTTCTGTGTCACGTTTACATCAAAGACAACGACCTTCCGACTTTCGATAAGGTTGGGATCTACCTACCACAGCCTTGCTTTACTCATTGACAACTTTATGTAGCCGTCTCAAGGGCAAGGTCTATGAACAGTGTAAGAGTGAAAATTTGTCCTCAGAATAATTCTCCTCATGGCCAGAGAAGAGGAACTACCTTCACTAGAAATATTGTATATAAAGAAGTTTTGTAAATTGTTTCATGTATTGTCTATTTTTGAAAATAAATATACAAGTCAAATCTTATCATATTTTATGCAAACATGTATAGGTTAAGGAACAAGATAATTAATATTAAAAACATCATTTCGTGTAATTTAGACGGGTCCTGCTAGTTATTATTATTATTATTATTATTATTATTATTATTATTATTATTATTATTATTATTATTATTATTATTATTATTATTATTATTAGTAGTAGTAGTAGTATTAGTAGTAGTAGTAGTAGTAGTAGTAGTAATTTCTAAAACAATTTCTTTTCCTTTTTTCGCCTGAAAGATTTTCAGGGTGTTCACACAAAATCAGCTTAACAAATAAGTAGCATCTCTTTTATTAGGAGGAAGAGGCAGTTATTCAGCTGAGGGTTATCATCTACAATAATATCAACACTTTTTTTCATCCGTCATTGAATCTGTCACACTTAGCCGTTTTCCTAAATACCTTACTATTTTAAATACGACACGGTCAACCGATTTCCTTTCTTCTGTCACGGTTTTGTTTAAAATAAGATTTACATCGTTAAACGCGCAAAATGAATGGACGTACTGTTACTTTTTCCATATCACCTCCTCTCTCTTGACATGGCCGCCAGCGGTTAAATCATGTCCTGACAATTACATTTTGTACAGTTTCTGACGTCCTAAATGACAGTTTCCATTGAGAAAGTACGTTTTTACATCGTACATTAAGCACAAAGCCTCCATTCGAAACACACAGAATCCAAAAGTAAAAAACAACAACATTTTTTATTGCTGTTTTACCTCGGACAGCCATAAACAGAACATAATTTAATAGTTCAAGGTGGGAGCATAAGCTTTTTTGAGTTAATCTGTTTTCCCGAGCAACATCGGGTCATGGGTCAGCTAGTATACCATAATATTACAGAATAATATAAGATAACACACACACACACACACACATATATATATATATATATATATATATATATATATATATATATATATATATATATATATATATATATATATATATTAAAGTGTTTTATATCTACAGACGACGTCGTTTTGGGGGTTCTACCCTCATCAGTACAAGAGTGGCGGTTGCAGGCGGTTGCAGGCGGTTGCATGAGCTCGAACGCAGTTCGTAGATTTAGCCTAGAATGACGAGCCTAACGCCTATGCCCACAAGGCCGCGAAAAATTACCAAAAACAATAATTGAAATTAATGTACACTTACCCGATAGGCGGGGGCAAGCGTCATGTTATCGATAGTGTTCAACGCTCGATCAGAACTTTTCATAATCGCTATGATAACAACAATCTTGTAATTCAAAACAGGGCTCTACTATTAAGACAATTACATCTTAAAGGGGCATAAGCTATAAATATTTTTTAAATATTAAAGTGTTTTATACCTACAGAAGACGTCGTTTCGGGTTTTCTACCATATATATATATATATATATATATATATATATATATATATATTATTCAAAAAATGAACCACTGTATAGTGTAGGTTTTATCAGGACACTTTATTCCAAGAACTTTTTACTCTTTGTGAATTTTTCTGATGATTTTATAATGTTGCAGAGACGATATTAACATAAAAATGTTGTTTGGCACAAGACAAATGAAACGGACCGTAAAAAATATATCTCACAAAAATGTTATGTTTTTTAGAAATGTGAAAAAATAAAAATAATAAAATAAAAACATGGTTATTGGAATATAACATGAACCTGACGTATATATATATATATATATATATATATATATATATATATATATATATATATATATATATATATATATATATATATATATAGTATTTACTTCAACAGTGCTAAATATGTGAGTAGAGCTTAGTACGAAAATATACTTATAACAAGTAAGCTACACAATCATTTATGTTTCATAACTGATGATTTCCACTGGGAATGAAACATAAAACGTCTCTGTGTAGCTTACTTGCGATAAATATATATTAATACTAATATTATATATATATATATATACTAATATTATATATATATATACTAATATAATATATATATATATATATATATATATATATATATATATATATATATATATATATGCGTGTGTCTCTGCGTCTGTGCATTCAGGTGCACCTGTTTAAGTTTAGCTCCATTCATTGCAAATATGCAGGTGGCCATCTAATCACGATGCACGTATATGCACAGAACTGCATGCACTTATGCACATAACTGTATGCACCTATTTGCATAGGTGCGCACATATGTAAATATACACAGATTCAATCAACTAGTTTTATAACAACAAAACAAATAACAATATAAAAAAAGTAATTTAACGCGTACGTAATTTTTGCTGATGTGTTTACGTGATATTTTTGCAGGTGGGTAGTCTATCCTCCTTCATACCCGCCTATCACTCAACCCCGTGTTCCTGGTGACCTTAACCACCCAGTCTTTTCTCACCCTTCCGTGTTTTTTTCATCAATTCGCACAGTGGGAAACTTGACCAAGAAAAATAAAACTCTTCAAATGCGTGTGAACGTTCGTTTTGGGCCCGGTCTTGGAAACAACAAAAATACAAAATAATAAAAAAAAAAAACGTCGAGAGATTGCTGCCCGAGATGCAACCACTTAAACATTGTTTTACTGACAGGATAGACTACGTTGCAAGCAACTGCTTTATTGCAACCCGTTTCTAAGCATGCACGTTCGAGCGCGCACTGGCCTAAACATGTGCATGTCTACGACATTAGCCAGGCTGTGACTCATCTAAACCAGTCGTTAAACTTGTGTGCAAAGTTCTGCCACAACCCCGTGATTGACAGGTGCAAACAGGTTCTCTTACAAGCAAAAACGAAAATGAAAATGAAAAGAATCGCCTTTAAAACGGACAGAAATGTTGCACATAACAGAAAGAAAGATAACAGTTAATTATTTCGTACCTCTTTCATTAGAAAGTAATCGGTTCTCTCTCTCTCCCCATCCCCCTCTCTCTCTCTCTCTCTCTCTCTCTCTCTCTATATATATATATATATATATATATATATATATATATATATATATATATTTAAAACTTAGTTCATCTCAAACAACAAAAGTTGCCACTGTAGACGTAAAAAGCTACTGAGAATTAGGGTGAAAGTTTAGGGGGTAATCCAAAGTTCGGAGCTGTGCAGCGAGATGCTTGTTCACATTAGTTTTACATTTCTTCATGTCGGTACAATTGGGAAAACCGAGATCAGGAAAAAAGGTCCAAAGGTCGACAGCTCAAGGAAAGAAGCTATTGTGAGTAGAAAGCTCTTTGGCATCAGTGAATGGATGGGATTTAGCTGATTGTCAGGTTGGTCGAGTGTACTTACGTCGAGGGGGTGCCAGAGCAGCAAGTTCATTGGAGCAAATTCCATTGGAGTACTTGTAAAACAAGCACAACGATGCAACATTGCGGCGATGGAACAGGGGATGGAGCTTAGTGGATAGTGAGCGACCTATTAGATTAGATAATCTTTTTTGGACCTTGTCTAAAAAAGAGAGAGACTGGTAGATGGTGCACCAGTCCAGATATGACGACAATACTCCATGCATGGACGGATGGTGGCTTTGTAGAGATATAGGATTCTTAACATTAGGAGGGAGAGGAGGGAGCTTTGTTAACTATTCTGTGCCTTCCCTCTATCAAAGAATGTTCATATTTATTATCCTAATTATAAAGATTTGATCGGTTATTAGATTGATGTGTTTTACTGTAAAAAGAAAAACAAGATACATATACTAATAATAGTAGTAATACTACTAATTACAACAATTGCAAATTTGTAGATTAACACCCTCAGCTAAATCACCCCACAAAATGAGATTCTACTCTTTTTAGGTGATCACGTGTGAACACCTTGAAAAACATGTCGGAAAGAAACAAACATTTATTTTAGAATTTAGAGTGGGAGATCAGTTTCGCATATAAATTTAACGTAAAATGATCATCATTTCCAGACGATTCTAACTTTTTATGGATGTTCATAATTTCTTTTTACTACTAACCCTAAGTCCGACTGGCAAGGTCGTAAAACCATGCGTAGAAAAGTAGCCCCCCCTTCCTAAAAATATAAACGCACAGAATTTATCTCCCATAGAAATTTTTTTTTTGTTAACTGCTCTAAAATGCTAGAATGTCTTGGAAATAAGAGCTCATTTTACGTTAAATTCATGTGTGAAACTGATCCCCCACTCTAAATTCTTAAATAAATCGTTTTATATTTAATTAAAAAATAAAAATTATCAATAATTTTTTTTTTTTGACAACATTTTTTTATTTCATTTTAAAACATTTTTCCTGTACTTTGTAAATACGACATCTTATGAAATTATCGGTGCTTGGTTTCTTTTTTTTCGCCAATTCACAATTATAACTTTTTGTTGTGATTATAGATCTGCACCTATGCTAATTCACCCCAAAAGAAAAATACGATTCTACATTTTAGGCGATTACATGCAAACAGCCTGATAAACTTAGCGGTAAAAATAAAATAAAATAAAACAACAAAAAATCAGTTTCACATATAAATTTAACGTAAAATGATCGGACCAGACAGCGTTTTAAGCACATGTAACCAATTTTGTTTGTTTTAAATCTTGGCCATGTTAATGTTCCTGATCAAACTTTAGTATAAAATATGTCATTGTTAAAAGTCATAAAAAACACACCTCCTTCCTACTACTAACCCTAAGCCCGGGTGGTAATACGAAAAATAAAGCGATTACGTGTGGTTGTATGACTTTGCCGATCGGACTTAGGGTTAATCGTAAAACAGTGAACTGTCATAATAAGTTAGAATGGCCCGGAATTGGGGAATCATTATACGTTAAATGTATATGCGCGACTTAACCCCCCTCTAAATTCTAAATTAATTGTTTGTTTTCCTCCAGTGTGTTCAAACATAACCGCCTAAAATAAGTAGAATCTCATTTGGGCAGGGGATACTTTTAAATGTAGATATAATTTCTTTTTTAATTTAACAAACTTCTAAATGTTTCCTCTTTATGTATTTTATCCAAGATTTTGATAAACTCATTGTCAGATTTTCATCTATATTTTTCACTTGTGCCAAAACCAAAAAAGAATATAATAAGACATTAATTATTTCAGAATATATATACGCGGTGACCAGACAACGACCGAGGTCAGAGCAAATAGGTGCTAAAAGAAATTTGAACATTTGAAAAGGTTTCATAAGCAAATAGACAGTGAACTGTAAAATATTTACTTTGTTTACCATAATTTACCAATAATAAAAAAAATTAAATTAGACTCCGAGAGTCAATGCTAAATCTGGGAATGGGATTCCTAACCTACGGTCCTGTGGCCCTTAGTCTTATGTTGTAAATAAACAATCTTCTGATAAATAAATACATCGGGTTTGTTTCATTTTTTATTGTCAAGGAAAATAATTAAAAGAATCGTTTTTGGAATCGGAAATTAGGCTAACTTTTTTTCGATTCAGATACACCCCCTCCTAAAAAATCCGATTTTTTCGGTCCCTGATTCCGATTCCGATTAAACGTCCGAACATTATTCTGTACAAGACAATAAAGAGTCCTGATTTATTTGCCTCTCAACGAGAGCAGATTTAGACACAAGATCAGTTTTTAATATCGGAAAATCCAGCCCTCCAAAGAGGCACTTTGAATTATGACAAAAATAAAAATTGCCTCAATTTAGAATTATTTCTCCTTCGCTCACCAAGAACAGAAAAGATGAAATGTAGTATCAAAACAGATACTACATTTTGTTGCTAGCCAAAACGCCAAGGCGGATCAAAAGGTGCTCTGAGCGGCACTTTCCCAGATGTGGCAGCGGTGGTCCGTCTTAGGGCATGACGTACGTTCATAGACTTCCAGAACAATCAGGGAGCTAAGCAAAGTCATGAGAGAAGATCTTGGAGTCAGTATATTAATGGTAGATCGTGCTCTCAAATAAAAAAGCGGAGAAAACGTCTGACGGCAACAACGACGACGATGCTGTTGCTGCTGCTGCTGCTTTTGCTGATCATGATGATGACGAAATACAATAAAAAAAAGGTCTGAAGATTTATGTCGGGTTTATTTGATAAACTTCACGTGAAATAACTTTTCGCAATTTACCGCGTTGAATTTACAACTTGTAGACGATAATTTCAAATTCTTTGCATGTCAAAACTTTACGAGTTTTTTTTATTTTATGAAAATCAATCTTTTGTAGTTACGGAAAGCCATACTCTACTAATATAATATTCATTGTGTGTCTGTTTATAAAAAATCTTATATTTATTCGTTAAATTGAAAATGTCCAATTATGACGCGTGAAATAGAAAGTAGAATTTTATTTTTCACATTGCAAAGAGAAAGATCCATTTTTCTTTGTTATTATTTTTCATTCGCTCTCTATACATAACTCTGGTACGGCTCATTCTTTAATATTGTTTAATAATAATGGACCACCACTTACCAAGGCCCAAACCCACTCGAGGATTAATGAGATTGTCATTTGGATGATGGAACAGTTCAAAGAAAGGATTGAGAATGATGAACGAAATAGTTAAAGTTTGATTACTCCAGAGGACGATTCGTTGACATTGGACTTGAAAACGACCATGTTGCAGTCTGTAGAGAAACAGACCCGCGGTACGTGTTCCGCAGTCGGGAAATACTTGAAAGAAAAAAAAACCCTCCGATCATGGAAGTTCCATTTGATTCCATGGTTCACAAAAGAAGAAAGGAGATTTTTGTTGTAACGTTTGTAATCCATCTAAGCAATAAATCTTTATTTATAAAAATATAGCGTACGCTTGGTTTGTGTTCAACAGTTGGCAACCAGTATGGTGACGGAATTCTCCCCGAAAGAACAGATTCAAAGACTAAACCTGTTCTCACTTGAGCAGCGGAAGATGCGAGAGACCCTGGTTCTGGCGTACGTCGTCATCAACATGAATTGAAATTTGCAGTTTGAAGAGTTTTTTTTATTAGTTTTTTTTTATCCCAGCGCTAAATCGTGGTCTCTGCAGACTCGCACAGAAGATGTACCACCGTCGCTTTTGTCTCAACAAAAGAAAGGCAGTATTCTCTGTCCGTGTTTATGCTCCGCAGAACAGCCTGTCGGAGGAAATCGTGACGATGCTTACCATTTTATTTATCTTCCTCCCACAAGGTAAGATGTGACACAAGGTCGGGAAAGTGAGATTTGAAAAGCCAGCACCCGAGTAGGTGAGCACTCTGGCCTACAAAAAATGCCTGGGCAGTCCCGTCGGCATTCCCCGGTAGGGGCGCCTCAGGTAGTAAGCGATAAATTTACTCTTCCCCAAAGAGGGGAGGCAAAGCCTGGGAGGGTGGACCTCCTAGAACTGCACAGGACAACCCCACAAACCGGCGGAATCAAGACCCGAAGGCCAAGACAACACCGGTCTATAGGGTGTAGTATCCATCGGAACAGATACTACACTTTGATCTAGGGCAAAAGGATACAAATTTATAGTGACTTTGGATAAACATTCAGACTGTATATAGATGTAAATATATTATAGCTGTCTTTTTACATCGCTTGTTTCACTTTGCTATTTTTTTGCAAATAAATTTGAGTTGCTTTGATTATTTCACAAATTAGAATTACTTTTTTTTTCTTTTGCATTCATGCGGATACCTAAAAAATATTCGTGTGTTTGTTTGGAAATAATTCAAATGTAATTAACAATGTAGTTTCCTTTATTTACCAATTAAATTAAATGTAAATTATTAGGATTTATCTTGGTGAGGTTTTACCGGAAAATATTAATATAGTAAACATAATAGTAAGATGATATGGGATTGTCTGAGAAACAAAGCATTATTTGGATTATATGTTAATAATGGACTATGTAACCTTTACAGAAAACAAAATACTATTATATTATATATTATTAAGTAGTATAATCACCCCAAACCGTTTCCCAAAAAATCCCTTATTCGATCTATAGAACATCTATAGAGATATGAATATGTTTAATGAATTAAATAAAAAAGAGAATATCAAACATTTTTCTTTAAAAGAACGCATGAAATAATGAATTAACATATAATCGAAATAATAATAAAAATAAAGATAACAAGAAAACAAAAGATAATTTGTTTTAAGCCACCATATAATAAGGAAATAAAAACACAGATCGGCAAAGTATTTTAAGATAATAGAGAAATATTTCTCTAAAAATAATAATATATAAAAATTATTAAAATAAAACATATTAAAATTATTTATTGTTGTATTAAAATATGTAAGCAATAAAAAGCAAGCACAATAATAATAATAATTAATAATAATAATATAAGTAATAGTGTTATTAATAGTTATAATACATAATACCAATTTATGTAATTGTAGAATAATAAACCATTAAGGAATAAATAGCTGATGTAAATACAAACGACCGTACATCACAATAGTAATAATAAAGAAAACGCATATAGAAGCTACAGATTTCCATTAAATGATAGATATAGGTATCATATGATGACATTCGAAGATAACAATTATTTAAAAAATACTATATTATTTAAATATATATGGGAACAAAGAATAAAAAGTATGATAAACCTAAAATTAACATATTCTTGTAATATAAACAGCAGAAACTGTAACTATGTTTAATGGATAAATATCAAATTATAAAATTCAAAACCTAAAGGTCCATAGATGTCGGGGAAACAGGAAGCAGGGAAGGAATACTAGAGGCAAATGGTCTAAGAAATTAAGCTATTAGAGTAGAGTATTTTTCGACACCTATGGACCTTTACAGTGAAAGGGTGGGGTTTTGCTGCTAGTTGGGTAGGTGGCAGGTGTTTATGTTGAGGGGTACAAGTGTAGGGATTCAACACTACGGCGATGCGACAGAAGATGGAGCTTGGCAGACAGTGCTGGACATATTTCGTTAGAGACTATTTTACACCCTTTCGAAGACGGAAAGGCTTGTGGTTTGTGCATCAGTCCAGATGTGGCAAAAATACTCCATGCATAGGCGAATGTGGCTTTATAGAGATATAGGATATTGACAGATGTGAGTTAAGTTAATTAAATTAAAAACTAGCATTTAGAGCATATGATTGCTGGGGCAACATTGCAAGTTCATAGTGCGTAAATGATCACGATAAATCTGATGAGATTTGAACTTGGCATAGTCCATTCCATAGGACGAAGGGTGGAGATGACACGAAGTTGGTTTGATGCCCCCCCCCCCTAAAAAAAGAAATCAAGACACTTTGAATGGTTGCTAGCGTTTCTGAGATTACATCCGTTTGTATTCTCATATGGGGCTGCCCCAGGTTGTAACATAGTCTTTATCATCTTAAGAGGGATTACGGCGCCAAGATGTTGTTTGGAACAGCGGACGAATTTTCGCCACGTAAACAGATCTGATCGGCGGTTGTCTTGTAGCATTGTCTGTAATATCTGTTATTCATTTGAAGTAGTTGTAGGATATTTATTTTTCTTTAAATTCCTATAAAAGCATTACACATTATAAGTCTTCACCCACACGCACTCTCCCGAAGAGGGAGGGAGGAGTTCTTTAAAATAAAAATAAAACACGTCTGCTACGTCTCATTCTAAATTTGCTTTTGTGGGGAGGCAGGTGAATAAAATTTTAGTCCGTTGTCTCCCTCGACAAGTTGTATATATTTACTTGCGAAACACTTGCTTGTCACTTTTAGATTGCGGTTTCATAGGGGTAATATTTACATTTCTCTGCCCACGGAAAATGGATATGAAACGACGTCGGTTTTATATGGGAAATCCTGCTACCCGGAATAGTGGGCACTATGTGTAGTTGTAAAAGTAGCCTCGATCTGACCCGTCAACATTCTCAAATTAGTCTGTCTCCGGTTATAACATCGTCTTTATCTATTTTAGGAGAATTACCACCCCCAAAGTCGTCTGGTACACAGTGGGTAACTTTTCGCCACGTAAACAGTTATGGCTCCTAACTTTCAAATTGCAATCTAAATACCATTCATTGAGGTAATAGTTACGAAGGATATGACACAAGGTCGGTTTAATGTAGTAATACAGCTCTCTTTCCTCCAAAAGGGGTCACTCTAGATTGTTGCAAAAGTATCCTAGATCAAACCTGTCGAATCCTCAGACAGAGCACCATAAGATGACACGACTAGAAATAAATTCCCAAGAAGGGCAAGATAATACCTGGGAGGATGGTTTTTATCCATTAGACTAATCACGCACCCCCTTATTCACTGTTAATAATTGGCCCATTACTTGCAGGTGAAGAAGGACGTGGGTCACGATAAACTGTGCCTCTCCCTTCAGAAGGAAAGGAGGGTTGGTTATCACCGAAAAGAATTGACGGTTATGTGGATGTAATTAGCTCCTCGCGTGCGTGATGCCTTTGCCTGGTGCCGAGGAAAGTTAATCGGCCATGATGTCACGGCGTTTCCCCCACGAAGAAGTCAGCGATTGGAGAATCCCATCTTTCCTTTTTCATATCCTGTTAACAACGTCAATGTACGTGTTGGGAAATTACTCTCCTATTTGTGTTTTAAGCGCCTGCGGAAGAACAGTTGGTAGTAATGGGCGTAGGATTATTTAAAAATACAAACAAAAAGATAGATTGTAGTGTTTATTTTAGAATTTCGCTAGTTATAAGGAGAATACCAAAAAGCCATTTTCCCTTGGATTAAAAATAACCTTGAATTGGAGCCCCTACCTTCTCTTATATATATATATATATATATATATATATATATATATATATATATATATATATATATATATATATATATATATAATACTCCCTGGAGTCTGAGTGACAACAAGTCTCCTCAGATTTCCAGTACTCTGCACCTCTTTCGATAATTACTGCAAATGACTATGCGTTATCATAACAGACGCTTACCATCGATTTCTCGCTGGCAACTACTATTGGTCTACTCTGAGATTTGGATGGCAATAAGTCTCCTTAAGGTCCTAATTTATTATTATTATTATTATTATTATTATTATTATTATTATTATTATTATTATTATTATTATTATTATTATTATTATTATTATTATTATTATTATTTGTACTGACTAGGAGTTATCACACAGGTCATTGTCAGTGATTGCTCACCGACAACAACCTGGAGTCTGAGTAACAACAAACCTCCCAAGATTTCTCCACCTCTTTTCGATAACCACCGCAAATAACCTTGCGGTATCGCAACAGCCGCTTACCATTGATTTCTCACTGATAAGGACTATTGGTCTTCTCTGGAATTTAAGTGGCAATAAGTCTCCTTAAGGTTCCAGCACTCTCCGCACTTTTCCAGTGGAGGTCTGGTTTGTGTCGTTCCTTCTCGGTCTTCTCATCCTCCTTGACCCTCGACAAATATTTGGTGTCGTGTCAGCCTAGGCCGGCACCATTTCTTTTTTCTCAGGGTGTCGTGGGTCAGCTTATGATTTGTTTTGCAGTTTCTGTTCATGCGGTGGTGTTTTTCGTATGGTTTGGGTTTCTTGTTGTATCCCCATGTGACTGGTTACCATTCGTAACTTATGCGGGTTGGTTTCCACGTTCGAGGATTTGTCTTAAGATTGTAGCTGTTTTGATCATTGCTGTCCTTTGTATGGTCTCAGTAATCCGTTTGATTCGAATTTCTCACAGTCTTTTCTCCAGGTTTTTAGGACTGTTCCTGGTGCTCCTACGATTATTAGTATTATGCTGACTTTCTTCATGCTCCATATTCCTTTCAGTTCTCTTGCTAGTTCTGGATACTGGCTTCGTTTTCCTTTACTTTGATCTTCACTCTGTGGTCTGTTGGAACGGCGAAGTCTACGATTTTGCAAGATATTCCCGTCTTGTCGATTATTATAACATCCGGTCTTCTTGCTTATGTGAGTTTGTCTGTCTGTACATCCATATCACAAAGGATCTTGTGTTTTTCGTTTTTCAGTACTGTTTCTGGTTTATATTTGTACTATTTGCCTGCGTATTCGAAATTAAATCGTTTGCACAGTTCTCAGTGTACTGCTTTCCCTACACAGTCATTCCTGTTCTTGTATTCTTTTAGAGCTAGTTTCCGGAATTCACTTATTATATGATTTACTGTTTCGTATCTTTGTCCACACAGTCTGCATTTACTGTTTTCCTGTGGTTTTATCTATTTTAGCTTTAATGTAGTTTGTCCTAATCGTATTGTTCTGTGCAGCCATCAGTAAAGATTCCGTTTCTCTGTTCAGGTGTCCTTTTCTAAGCTATGCCCAGCTATTTTTGTTGGTTTCTTCTCTTGCCAGTCCTCTGAAGCGTACATGTAGTTGTTTTTCTTCCCTGTTTTCTTTTCTTATCGTTTTGTTTCTGGTTTCGGTGCTTCGCGAGTTGATCGCTGGAACAATGTCTGTGGTGATTAGCCTCTCCATGTTCTGAGTTATATGTTTCTCCAGCTCTCTTTTTAGTCTTCCACACAATCTTCTATACTTACTAGTTCTCTCCCCCTTTCGTTTTCTTTCATGTAGAGTCTGTCCGTATCGTCTTTTGGGTGTAGTGCGTTGTACATAGTCATTAGTTTTCTAGTGATCTGGTCAAGGTGCCTGAGTTTTTCTTTAGTCCAGCTGTGACAGGACCAATAGGACCGACAGAGATCTGCACTTTAGGGCGCACTAGTGTGCATCTTGGTGATGGTTAGGCCCTACGTAGAATTAAGTAGAAATCTGAGGCTAGTACATATCTTCGACTGTCCAAACATTGGCCAGAGTTGGCGACGAAATGTCTGGAAAAGGTGTGTTGGTTGTCAGTTGTAATTATCCCCCCCCAAGGAGTCGCTTGCCAGATACCGCCCCGGAATTTGGTAATGATCTCTTAACTACGCCTAGGCTGATAACAGGTCAGCTTTTGAGAGGTCGAGAACCCTTTTGATAAAGACAAAGAAGGCGAAAAATCGTTTTTGTCATGATAAGCAATGAAAGCTAAAAACAGAAAACTCTGTTTATCTGAATCGTTGACAGGAGCCACCACTCGACCAACCCCGAAAGAGGAGGAAAGACACAGAGAAAGGGAAGAGAGAGAGAAAGAGAGTAACTCAGTATATCCCACACCGCCCCGGTTCCGGAAGAGGGGGAAAGACACAGAGAGAAAGAGAGAGTGTTACAATATGCCTCTTTGGGGAAAGAAAAGGTTTTTGTTTTGAGTAGACAACCAGTCAAGAGTTGGGATCTCACCCGAGCGGGTCGAGTTTTCTCGGATCCCATGGCTCATGTTGGTCATAGCCGGAGCTTTCCCCTCCCCCGTGCTCAGCCATCGTTTTCCAACAGAGATTAATGTCTCAATTAATACCAGGAGGCGTAAAAGTGATTCACACACACACACACACACAGACGACGAACTAGTTTAGTAAACCAAGACATTTTATCAAAATAAGAGACTCTAAAATTCAAGTGTAAAATAAATCCTTCCTTTTAATTGTTTTTAATAATTATTTGATACAAGAAGAAACCGATGTTGTTGAATTATTCTATTGTCGAATTATCCTGCTAAGTAACTTTGCCTTCACAGGACCAACGAAGCTATCATCAGCCAAAGAGTGTGTTCACAGTGGGGAAGGATTTCTGCGCTGAGAACCAGACGTGTGAGTATAGAGATAAAGACACGAGTGAACCACCTATGTTACAAGTGGTTCAGTGACACCGGAGCAGAGTGAGGTATCTGTTTTACTCGGCACCGCGGCCGGGATATCAAACACCTGAGCGCGAGTGGCCGACTACGATACTCACGGGGTCAGAAAGAAGCGTGTGGGGTCCTGTTTACATAATGGTTTCGTGACGCAGGATCAAGTGGGGTACCATTTTTACATTTGGTGCCGTCACCAGGAAGGAACGTGTGGGGTCCTGTTTACACAGCCTATGAATGGTCCAGAGTATCTTATTAGTGATACTGCCCAGGTGTTTATTCCTTTACTTGATTCCTGCTATATAATTTCGTTTCTAAGAGTTTCCTTTTTCTTCGTAAGTGTTCTTTTCCAATCTTCTCTTTCATTTCTGTAGATTTGATAGTGTCTGCTTCCACCACTCCCAAATATTTGTAGCTATCCTGTTCGCCTAGCGCCCTCATCTCCTTTTGGTTGAGTAGTTTCATTCCCTCTGTCGTCTACAGTTTTCCTCTTTCCATTTATAGTAGTGTACACTTTTCCATTCCGAATTCCATTTGAATGTCCCGACTGAAGATTCAGGTCGTATTTATCAGCTCTTTGCTTTTTGCTTTTTGGAAATAGTTTCAGGTCGTCCATGTACATTAGGTGGTTTACTGTTAGTTCTGTGTCAGTAAACTTTTACCCTGCATGACATTTTCTGATAATGTAGTTGAGTGGCATCATAGCTATTATAAACAGTAGTGGTAGTAGGGAGTCTGCTTGGAAAATGCCTGTCTGTATTTTTATCTCAGTCAGGTGTGGTCCTCCGGCTGTCAGTTCCTGTCTCCATGTTTCCATTGTTTTCTTGATAAGATTAGTAATCCTGTCGGGTATTTTGTATATTTTTAAACATTCAATTATCCATGCTTGAGGAATTCTGTCGTAAGCTTTTTTGTAGTCAATCCATGCCATGGATATGTTTTTTTTTCCGTTTTTCTGTTAAAAGGGAAGAGATAAGTGGCAAAAGTCATTTTTCGTTTTTAAAAAAGAAAGATAGAAAGCTACTTAACAATTCAATTCCATGTGTCGGCACACATGAAGTTGGTTTCTTTTCTTTGCTTGTAAGACGAAGAGACGGGAAGGGGGGGGGTCACGTGTCCGAACGCAGCAGTCTTTTTATCGTATTTTGGGCATTGATTTTCAAAATTCTTCTTCTTCTTCTTCTTCTTCTTCTTATTATTATTATTTCATGTATACGCGTATAATATTATGAAGTGATATAATATATTGTATAGATTTTCAGTATTTACTTCAACAGTGCTCAAAACGTAAGTTAAGTATGAAAATATATTTATGGCAATTAAGCTACACAGAAAGTTTTTTAACCATTCAAACTATATGAAAAGAAAAACATTTTTTAATTCTAAATCCTTCGTTGAAAAACCACTTTGCTTGTAAGTCAATTAACTTTTTACAGTCACTATATTAGTTTGCTTCCAAGAATTTACGCTAGTCTTAACACTATTTAAGGGATCATCAGTTGTTTACCATGAAAAACAGTTTTGTGAATTTAAAAACAAAACAAAATTTTATCGCATGGTTTCCCAGTAGAGTTGATAAGACCCTACTTCCCTAAAAAAAACAAGAACAAAAACTTCTAGATATTAGATCTATTTTTTCTTCCAGATTAATTACTTACTAACTTATTTTGTTATTAAAAATGTTCTCATTATCTGTGTTGTGCGTCTGTGTCTAAGAAAATGTATTCGTTATTTACAAAGATTTTCTGTATTTTATAGCATTCGGACGAATCTATTACACTACTTATTTCGTTATTCATAGTTTTATGTATTTATATTATTATTTATATTTAGTTTCATTTAAAAAATATTTAAAAAATAAACATATATTTCGAAGTCGTTTTTGTACTCTGTCAAGCCAGGAAAGGGTGCTTTGAGCGGCACCTCCACAGATGTAGAAACAGCACCTCATCAAGTTACAAAAAAGTCAATAAAAGTAGAAACAGAGGGGAATACAATATAATTCTTTTTTGTCTGCTGTTACCTTTTTCGACTTTTTATGGAATTTCGAACTGAAACATTTATTTACTTCACTGGGGTTGATTGTTTTCATTTCGTCAGCCATGACTGGATAGAAGTGTTAATTTTATTGTTTGGTTAGTTATTATTGCCTGTAGCTTAACCTTTACCTCCCAGAAGACTGTCACTTAATTCTAATTGTTAACCAACGTTATTAACTATTATGCCATGGATCCATGATACAAATAATAGAAATTATCAATTTCCATTGAAAAAATCCAGAAACATGATAGATATCTGTTCGACCGTCGTAGTTTATTTTACTAAAATCTCTATGTATTCATGAACTATTTTTTAGGATATGAGACTTGAAATGTTGTAGGAATGATAACCTGCTCGGGCAGATTGTATTATAGTATTGATGCTATCCTACAAAAAAATAACGACACACTGATGTATGAAAATATAATGATATACCTTTATTGTCGGTGCCGGTGAATAGGTGTGAGTTAGTTAGCACGCATAGGAATTCGACGGATGGAGTTTTTTCGGACTCAAATAGCCAAACAACTGATGATATCAATTTCGGATTGTTATTGTATAACAATTTGTGACTTTCTGAAAACGCCCACTGTGGGACTTCACTGTTAATATATTCACACCCACAGAACTTTTTATTCAGCGGTGGGATTTTTTCTTCTGCAGCTAACTTTTTGCAGGTGATTTAAATCAACAATTATTTTGTTTTTCACAATCCACCATATTTGTTTTCCTTGGCCATGTGCCCCGACATCTAACCAACGATTATTTTATTTTTGAGAATCAATCATGTTATGTTTCTTTTTTGGTCAGGTGCGTGTCTATGTCAAGTGCACCTACTGTCAAATGATATTTCTGTATATCCGGCCTGGATATTTAATAGTATTAAGGAGGTCATATTTATTCTTTTTATCTTCGAGGGTGTATGAAAAATCCCACTGAATTGAATTTGATTTAAGTCATAGTTAAATTCCACAGAATTATCCTGATTCTCAAAATTGGTGCCCACTTCGAATTTTAAAGATCCTTTTTTTACTAATCAATCACCACTAATAAAGGCCAAAAGCCACTCGAGGAAAAGGATTAATCAGATGAATTGATTGTCAGTTGGATGATGAAAAATATTATAAGACCGAAAACGATGATTGGAATGAAAAACAAAGATTCTGATGAGAATGGTTTATAACAAGTATTTGTTTACATCGGTTTGAAAATGAGCATGTTTTTTTTTTTTAGTTTTGATCGACAAAAACAATGCATATTGCTACTGGAGCATAAGGGGATGCTATGATAGGGACCAGATTTATAGGGAGCAACGATAGTGGGATATTGGGCAAAAAGATGTTTGTTTACATTACATTTAAATGTATGCATGTTTACACGGTCTGAGAAACAGGGAACAAGGAGGGATTTCCAACGGTAAGTGGTCCGAGAAAAAAAAGCTATTAGAGTAGAAAATCTTTCGGTATCTAGGGATCTCTGCAGTGAAGGGATCGGATTTTGCTGCTAGTCGGGTGGGTCGGGGGTATTTACGTTGGAGGGGTACAGATGCAGAAAATTCATGGAGCACATTCGGTGGAAGAGCTTGTCCAAGAAGGAAAGGCTAGTGGTTGGTACAACAATACTCCATGCACGGGCGAATGGTGCTTTTATAGAAATATAGAGTCCTGTAGTGTATTTTAATATCACAGAGTTAAGATTTTTCTAAGCCCATAACTTCAATCATGTAAGCTGTATTTCCTCACAGTTTTCAACTTAACATGTTTTTGATTTGTCTTTATTAAATGAGCCCACCTTTTCTCTTAATAACGATAGAAACATAATTTTATTATTTTCATGCAGATGCAATTTCAGTTGGCGTCAGCTCTTTTCTTTTATCGCGACAACTCAGATTCGCGTAATGAACGAATACTTGCATAAAAAATGATTAATCTTTTTTTCATTTTCGTTTGTTTATTAAGCCATTTTTTAAGAGTTATTTTAAGTTTGTTTTACGTCATGCTGGCAGGTTATTCAAAATATCAACGACTTGTATTTCTCCTGCTGGCCTTTCCAAGGCAATGGCTAAATGCTGAAGTTGAAATTGCGACAAAAGGTTGTTTTAAAAAACAACAAAAAATAAAAATGGCGGCTGTTTCACACAGCGGCATTTTAAGCAGACGAGACATTCTGATTATGGTGGTCAGAAAAGAATCGAAGGAAGAACGACTGAGGATTTCGTGTACATTAAGTAAAATATTAGGAAGATAAAGAAGAGGGGGAGGAGAAGGAGGAGGAGGAAAGCAGTAGTAAATTAAAATGGTGTCCAGTTAAAAATAAAATAAAATAAAGGAAACTACAAGTGTGAGTTATGGTGATTGTGTGTGTGTGTGTGTGTGTGCGTGCGTGTGAGAGTGAGAGAAAGAGAGAGAGAGAGAGAGATAGAGAGAGAGAGAGTCGGGGGAGAAGACAAGCAATTTGTCGTGTCAATTTATGTCGAAGCCGAGCATATGTTTTGTATACAATTGGTTTAAAGACTAATTTGTTTTGTAGACGAATATTATGTAAACAAATAGTTCGTAAATGACAGTGTCTATTTAACCCATAGATCTGGTCCTGACAGGTACTACCACTCTTGGTCAGACTGGACCTTTGAGTAGTGATAACTAAGCGATAATATCACACTTCCCAAGCTCTTAAATTTAGGCCATACCACTAGATGCAGTTTAGCGTCATACCCAGGACGGCTGAGGAGAGTTTTAGTAGTTGATAGGGTTGGGAAATAGGATAGGGCTGGGAAATATGTATTTCGGAATGATCGGGTGAGGTAGAGGCGAACACCTTTCCAAAGGGTGTCCGAGGCAGTTTAGTGTCGCGCCCGAAACAATGCGGTGAAAGAAAGGGAAGTAACATAGTTTTAGAGAAATAAGGGAAAAACGAAAAGAATAAAATGAAATGCATTATTTTGGGGGGGGGGGGGCGAGAAAGAGAGAGAGAGAGAGAGAGCGAGAGAGAGAGAGAGAGAGAGAGCGAGAAAGAGAAGAAAGAGATAGTGGAGAAGGAAGACGGAGAGAGAAGACAAAAATTAAAAAAAACTTGAAATATGGGCGGAAGAGTAAAAGAAGGATAAATTAAAGAAATATTAAATGCTCTAAGAGAAAATATAAATATAAAGAACTAGCTGGCATACCTGTCCTAGAACAGGTTCATAATATATACAATTGGAATCTTTTGGAAGTTGTTCTGATCAAGGTTGTCGCTCCTAATCCGTTCATAAATTTCAATCAGGTATTTTATAACCATAGACAGATAGATAGATAGATAGATAGATAGATATAGTGTGTGTGTGTGTGTGTGTGTGTGTGCGTGTGTGTGTGTGTGTGTGAGAGAGAGAGAAGGGGAGGGAACGATAGAGAGAGAGGAAAGAGAGACGGGGAATGAAAGGGGGTAGAGAGATAGGGGAGGAAGAAAAAAAGATGAAGAGAGAGATTGAGAGAAAGGGAAATATATATATATATATATATATATATATATATATATATAGAGAGAGAGAGAGAGAGAGAGAGAGAAAGAGAGACAGATATATGGATAGAGAAAAGAAAGATAGAGAATAAAATTGACAGAGACAGAGGTAGCGAGAGGAGAAGAAAAAGATAAAAGAGAGAGGAACGTGCAGAGTGAGAGAGAAGAGATAATGAGAGAGATGGGGGAGAAGTAAGACAGATGAAAGAGAATAATAAAGGGAGGGTAGATAGATAGAGAGGGTAGGAGAGATGGAAAGGGGGTGGGTAATAGGATAGAGAGAGCGGGAAAGATAGAAAATATAGAGAGACAGAGACAGACAGAGAGAGAGAGAGAGAAAGAGAGAGGAGCGATAGAGAGAGAGAAAGAGAGAGAGAGAGAGAATTCAAAACATCCAGTCGTGTAAGTTTTATTTTCATACGGTTTACCTTCATATCTGATTAAAAAGAAAAATTGCATTGAAGTATATTTAGTTCTTGAAGTTATTAATGTATTCAAGTATCATCAACCCGTCCTGGCACGGGTAGTTCAACTAGTATTTATAATTACGTATAAATGTGCCCTTTAAAATAAATCCGCACTGATCAAGAATGAACAAAGATCGAACTGACTAGTTGCCTCTAACATATTGCTATTTCGGCTCGTTAACCATCACCAGACCATGTATTTACCCGCCATTTATCTAACGACGTTTTTCATCAATTTAGGCCATGGACTCCCCTACTTTTCACCCGCTCTCTCGTCCATTCTGATTTATTGAGACAAATCTAGCCTTTGTGATGGCGACCTCGCTTTGGTACTAAAAGGCTCTTTGAAGCGGACCGTTTGTCAAACGACCTCTTTGTCAATACCGAGCCACGCGTTCGCATCGTTCTCTTGGACGCTGGCCTGTCCTTAAGAAGATTACGATGAATCTCAGAATTTATCAGTTTCATTACGGCCACCAGATCCATCAGCCATTATACCCACCGACGCTAACAATATAAAAGCATCCGTTACTTCAATTTATACCGCGAGTAAATCTTAGTGCGTCTATTAATGGCCATTATAAGAATGTTAGTTTCTGTTCGTCTTCCTTAGAAGTTGGGGGGAGTGCGTTGTTGACGCAATGGATACCGTTCTGTTTTATGGAATCGGCTATACTGAGTTCAGATCTGGGACTATCTATTCTGATCATTCACGCAGTGATTCTTTTGGAAACAAACTATTGACCAGCGATCCACCAGTTATGAATAAAATACCAACTTGTGTTCAATATACAGTAGGCATTGTGATTCGTCATATATATATATATATATATATATATATATATATATATATATATATATAGTGTGTAGATTTCAATTTTGTGTTGGGAATCTGAATAACAGAGCTCAATGTAATTTAAACAGAGCAAAACAGAATTATAAAAAGAAAAACTATACACACATTAAGGTTGTACACATAATAACTTATTTCGACCCCTTTAATTAGGTCTCCTCAGATGTATGAACAACCACGTCAAAACGTGGTTGTTCATACATCTGAGGAGACCTAATTAAAGGGGTCGAAATAAGTTATTATGTGTACAACCTTAATGTGTGTATAGTTTTTCTTTTTATAATTATATATTCTCTTCTGTTTTGTTAGTCCTTTGTTTATTTTTTCAATTCGTCGAATGATTTTTTTTATGTTGACATCGAATGAATTAATAAATGAACCGTATGTTACACGAACGTTTTCGACTCCTTCTGGAATCATCATCAGGTGTTTGATGGTATAAAATGGTAAAAAATGACTAAAAGCGGGTGAAAGAATGGAAGTTTTTAAAATACTACGGCAAGCCGTGAACGCAAAAACGAACGTCTACATTGTTGAAATGAGACGGATGAATTAAATCTTTAATTCATTTATGTATTATGTATTTTTTTTAATTTTTAAAGTAATAGCTGATTTATTTTAGTTTGTTGGAATAATAATGGAGAAGGAAACAACGGGAGATAAGTAATAATTAATTTATTAGAATGTCCCTATTTTTATAATTTGAATTGAACGACACCGGTGGTGTTGCTAAGCTATGATAGGCACTTTAAAATGGTTTTGCTGGTCTCGTATGCTATATTATTAATTTTAGGGTGTTGTGCTTTAATATATAAGGCCTCGAGTATTTTTAATTTTTTAAAGTTTGTCTCAGAATGTATTATTTTGGTGTTACTTACTAAAATTTGTCTTAATTCTGATTAATGCAATTAAGGCAATTGTGCATTTGTAGGTGTTTATGAATTGAGCTGGAATTGACGAGGTACATCGTAAGGCGATGGGATAGGGTGGTTGTAGTAAAACCAATGTAGCAATTATTATTTTGGGAGGTACATCCTCCGAAAGGGCATTTAAATTTATATACTACATTGTTTTTTACTAGTGTTTTGGGGGTTCGAGAGGGGTTGGTTTTTACTAAGAGGTTTTGAGTTGTAAATCTTTTGTAATAAATGATTAGTTTAATTTTGTTTCTATTATCTGTTGGTGATATATATCTATGTATGATGTTCTTTATGGCTTTTTCCTCTATTCTAAAATTTGTTAACATTTTGTTGCGATAATATATATTAATGTAATTTGAGTTGTTATTATTATTTGTATTAATGTTTGTCAAGTTTTTTATCGTTGATTTTATTAGTTCGTCAACGATGTAATTAGGAAATTCGTTAGTAATTAATACTTGTTTTATATTAAAAAAGGACTTACAAAACAGAAGAGTTCTGTTGTTTTAAACTACACTTGTATTAATGAAAAAATGTTGCCTAAATACACACACAATATATATATATATATATATATATATATATATATATATATATATATATATATATATATATATATATATATATATATAGGGGGCAAGAAGTCACTGAGGGATCACTGATGGATTTTCAACTTGAATAGATTCTTTATTTTTGATGGTACTTTAATGGGATTTTAACATGACGAGGACAATAGAGATTTATTTGCATGAAATAACAAAAATGAAAAAGAATTTATTTATGAAAAATAACATCCTTTAATGTTTCAGGCTTGTTGATGTAATCTTTTTCTTTGTGATACCCCACGAGAAAAAGTTACTAACCATTTAAAAGATGTTATTTTCGTAAATAAATGCTTTTTAAAATTTTTCGTTCGTTATTGTAAACAAATCTCCATTGTCCTAGTCATATCATATTAAAATCCCATTAAAGTACCATAAAAATAAGAATCTATTCAAGTTAAAGATCCCTCAGTTACTTTTTGGCAACCCTATATATATAAATAATAAAGAAGACCCTTCTTCCCCGATACTAAAAGCTTTTAGTATCGCCTTCCATTCGGGGAAGAAAGGTCTTCTTTATTTGGCTCGCAGGAGAGCGAATATTTTCAAAATTTAATTATTTTTATTCGCTCCGGGGGAAGAGATGATGACTGGTTTTGTTGACTCAATTCAATTTTATTTTTGTTCAATTCGGATTTAACGGATTCTCCATTTTAATCAGCGAACTTTGATTTGATTAGTGCTGCCCAGATCAAGTTTTTGGAATTTTGAGTGAGTTTATTGAACTTTTTATATTATTTGATTTATTTATCGTTGTAATAATTAACATAAACATTGGATACTTTTCACTTTATCGATTGCTGACGCATCTCACGACTGGACAACTTTTTCAGTTCTTTCAATTTCTCGTATTTTGACTGTCACTCATCACCTGGATTAATCCTCAGTCAACCTTCTGTATATCTTTCCTGATTATGTTTTTTAAATTGTATGACTTGGATGGATTGTATAGATTTAACAAAAAAGTATGTTTTTGGGTTGATATATTTGATGTTATATATTTTTATGTATTTTTGTATATATTTTTTATATATTTTCAAAGTGTAATTTTATTACCTGTAGTAGTATAATTGCGGTAATGGTCCTCTGACGAGAAGAATTATCTTTGAAAACTCATGAGCTAAGGACTTTAAGATACTTTGCCTGAACCTTGAATTATAATAAAATTTGATTGGCACCTTATTTTATTATTTCATTTTATATTATAATATTAATGCTCTATCCAGTATATTGAGCTTCAGTTTTTATCCGGATGTTTCACTAATTATAAGATATTAGTTGACGCTTATATCTTTTGTTGGATTAACTTTATATATATATATATATATATATATATATATATATATATATATATATATATATATATATATATATATATATATATTGTTGAATAAAAGAGATAACTTATGTCTGGATATCCTTTGGTAGATCCTTTCAATAGTCCGAATCAGAATCTTAGTTTCGGAGGGGAATTGGCCGATAAATTTGCCATAGTTTTGATTTGTGTCCCAAGTACTTTCAGACCCATCCAGGTCCATCTTCAGAGCAATGAGGATACTCAGGTATATACCATGTGTTAGTATTATAGATGGTTTTGGTGGGAATTATGTAATAAGTACGAAACTATAGTTAGAATTATAGACATTTTAGTATATTCTTACTTGTATTAAAGTTAATTCTGTTAATTAGGTGTTTTTTGGGTTTTTTATATATAGGGCTTCTAATATATGGAGTTTTTGTTGGTTAGTACTATATTCTAAGATTTTGGTATTTTCTACTAGGAGTTTTCTGAATTCCGATCAGGGGCAGGAATGGTCGTTAGTTAAGTGTTGGGCTATGGCGCTAGTATCATACAAATGCATCGTCAATCTTCTCGACAAAGTCGTGGTAGTCAAACCTATGTATATGTTTTTTTTCTTGGTTGTCGGAGACACAGTCTCCCAAGAGAATTTGAACTCATAAACAAAGTTTATGAATTTCTGGTGTTTTAAAAATAGGCTTCGGTTTAACTGAATGAATGAATGTTACAATTCAACAAGAAGTATTTTTGTTATGTCGTCTTCTGAAACACGGATGTCAATTTTTGATAAAATAAAAAAAGTTCTTTATTCTACCGAAGACAATTTAACAATGTTACTTTCAAAACATTTTCCATGCGATTAAAAATAAGTTTATATTGTTATTAACTCAGCTTAAAAATTATGTAATATATAACATTAACGACTACAAAGAAAAAGTAAACGCATACATCGACGATATGCAAGAGAGAATGGCGGTGTATATGCCCCGCATAAGGCAACATAATCGAGCCAATTCCGCCCCACGACAAGGTTCGATCATGTATCGAACATATCACATTACTTACTTTACTGATGTCATATTTGCGCTAGTGAATCTCTGTCCCATTTGAAAGTTTTGATAATGTGCAGAAACGTATCTGTAATTTTATTGCTCACACCTTTTCTTCTTCTCTGCACCCCCTCTCTCAAAGACGTGATGTCGCTAGTCTCAGTCTTTTCTATAAATACTATTATCGCATGTGTTCTCCAGAATTGTATCTTCTATTCCCTGATTCGTTTGTTCTAGCTCGTTTGACTCATAGATCTAGTGGTCTCCATCAATTCGTTGTTTTATAACTTATTGTAATTCAGCTTCCTATTCCAGTAGCTTCTTTCCAAGAACTGTAGGCTTGTATAACTCTCTTCCTATTGACTATCTTCCTCCTCGGTCTTTTCAAGACTTAAGCTAATAGGTATCTTCTGTCTTTGCGATAATCATCTTTCGTTCTTGTTAGCTCCTTACATCAAGTGGCTTCAGGCCTTGTCTGGAGCGATTTCCATTAAAAAAACTGTTTTCCTTGACGTACACTTCCTGGATACACACACTTCCATTTCGTTTAGTGCTTTACCAATCTTTCCATCGTTAGCAAAATAAGCTCTACATCGTTGCAGATCTTGTCAGTACAACGCTATGGAGGCCTACCACTTGGTCTGTTATCAGAAAAGTTTTTAAAAATGGTTACGAATCACTTTTATAGATGGTCTGTCTTAGACTTACTTTGTAGCCAAACGTGGACATGAAAAGTAATCTTTTTCCAATAGAATTACACTTCATTTCTTTAGATTAAAAAATATTTTAAAATGAGCAAAACACGCACTATGTTGCAATAAAGTATTTTAGAAAATAATGTCTTTAATTTGTTTTTGTTTAAAAGACCATTCATATCTATTATTATTATTTTTATAGATAAGTTAATCAAAGTTGTTTTCACGAACGTTTTTTCTATGTGTTTTTATGACACAAAGTACATGTTAAAATATTCCTTAATGTTGGGAATGAGTTACGTTTGACAAAAATCAATTCTAATTGTTCTAATTACACGTAATTAGCATTTAACTCACCAAGTAACCTATCTCTTACTTAGTTTCTGTCTATAACTTTTACTCTCTCTCACTCGATGTTGTTTCCACCGCTTTTATTTTATACAGTGTCTATCAACTCTCCTTCCTGTCATTCTCTGACTGTTTCTCTCTATCTTCTCTATCTCTCTCTCTTATATATATATATATATATATATATATATATATATATATATATATATATATATATATATATATATATTTATATATATGTATAAAATTCCCATAACAGATTTTCATGATAAGCAACTGATGATCGCTAAAATATAGTAAGACTAGCGTAAATTCTTGGGGGCTAACTAATACAGTGATTACAAGAGATTGTGTAACTTATAAAGCAGGGGGAATTTTCCAACCAAGGGTTTGGGGCTCAAAGTTAAAAGAATTTTTCTTATATAGTTTCAAAGGTTGAAAGACTTCCAAGACTAATATATATATATATATATATATATATATATATATATATATATATATATATATATATATATATATAAAATGACATAAACAATATTATAGTGTTACGTCAATCAACCAACGTTTCGGTGCCATGACATCTTATCAAAGACTGAATAAAACCAAAATTAAAAGTGAAAATAGCGTATAGTGACCTATATTTGAACTTTGGTCGCTTTTAGACCTTCCATTTCTTATAACTATTTTCTCACCTTTCTTTCGCTCATAAAATCTGGCTTCTGCTGATGATATTTCCAATACGAGATCCTCAATTTTCACTTCTAATTTTAATTTTGCTTTTATTCAGTCTTTGATGAGATGCCATAGCATCGAAACGTTGATTGATTGACGTAAGACTTTAATATTGTTTATGTAATTTTATAAATGCTCTACTTTGTATTGAGCACTCTTGAAAATTAGTTTTATGTTAATTTGAACTTGATCAATCTCTCTCCCTCTCCCTCTCCTCTCCTCCCCCCCTCTCTCTCTCTCTCTCTATATATATATATATATATATATATATATATATATATATATAAATATATGTATGTGTGTTTGTGCGTGTGTGTGTTTATTAATTATCAAAGCTAATAAAACTAACTATAAAAAAGAAAATTGAAATAGTCTATTTTAAACAATATGGAATATCACACCAAGTATTAATACTATTATTAATACTATCTAACCTAGAGTAGGATATATATATATATATATATATATATATAATTTTAAATAACTAATATTAAATTATTTTACCTACACACGCTAGCGTTTCGAGCTTGCAAGGATGATAATCTCGAACACCTGCCACAGAGTCAACCTAGACTCCATCAGCAAGCGCTGTCACCATTAGTCCACGGGACATTACCACATTCAAGAAGGGAATTTAAGTTTTATTTATTGGAAGGGCGGCATATCAAGAAAGACTAACTTAGAGATTCTACGAACGTTGTCGGAATATGCCTTATAGCTACGTGTCAGTTTATTTTTAACTTCCCCGAACAGGGCTCAATTTTAATCTTATTAAAGGGGCTTATAATATCAAGTTTAAATGAATAATATTAAATTATTTTTACCTACATACGCTAGCGTTTCGAGCTTTCGCTTTCATCCGTGCAGGGATGATAATCTCGAACCCCTGCCACAGAGTCAATCTAGACTCCGTATATATATATATATATATATATATATATATATATATATATATATATATATATATATATATATATATATATATTGAGAGAGAGAGAGAGAGAGAGAGAGAGAGAGAGAGAGAGAGAGAGAGAGAGAGAGAACGAGAGAGAGAGAGAGTTGGGGTCTATAGCGAGAAGAGAAAACTAATTTTGGATTTTATCCTTTTATATTTAACTGGCTTTGCAAACTCATTTTTTTTGCTAATTCAAACAATCTAATTCGAGCCCAATGGGTGACCCAACGGGTCAATTTTTTTACTAATATATGCATAAATTCGAAATAAATAAATATGCAATGCATAAAAAAATAACGTTCTAGTGCAGTTCATTAACTATCAAAAGCATACGCTTGGTGGCGCATATTTTTTTTGCTGCTAATAGTTTTTTTTTTACCTACGAGATGAAAATTATTTCCAGAGTTCCGTGCGGGTAGGAATGACTAGGTACATCAAGTTACAATCAAATTGATTTGTTAGGCAGAAAAACAGTTTCGACGTAAATGTAGAGATATCGAAAATCTGATGTAGAATGGATTTATTTTGGTTTACTCGACCAAGAAGAAAGTTTTACTATTTTTTTTGTCTTGTCACAATCATATAAATTTTTATGAGTTTGGTAGGCTGAAAACGCGCCATTTTTTCTCTATATATTGGAAGTGACGTTAGGAGAAGAAGATCTAGAAAGAGGACAGTGGAAAGAAAGCAGGAAGATAACACAAGGATTGATAAAAAAAATCAGAAAAGAGAGTAGAAAATGGCGACGTCAGAAGGAAAATAGCCATTACTGTATATAAAACATAATATATACCGAACGGACAATGTGGAAATTCCGCGGTTCCTTTCTTCATTGATTAGTTAGCACAACCGTAACGTGACCAATACGCATGCGCTAAATCAAAGGGAGGTAATTGATTTAAACTCCGAAATGTGATAAGATAACCCATATTTATTATTACTACCAGGACCCGTGGAAATTCACGGTGCTTTCTGCACCAATCTGTATACTTTATTGTCAATAATAATATTCATTTTGAAATAATAAATGTCTGTCAGCGCAGCACTATTAAAAAAATGATTCTTTCTTCTTCCGTAAAAATAATTATCATAGTCAGATAAAAATTTCTTAAATATGTAAAACCAAATATATCTTTTCTACATGTATTTATTCATTTATCTTAGATTATCAAAAAATTAATTCTTTTTAAAACAATAAATATACTCTGTATTCTTACCGTAAAAATGATTGTCAGCTAAATATTAATCAAATCAAATAAACGAATTTCATTTTTTGAAATCTATTTATGCAAATTGTACGGTATATAATTGGTTAATGAAATGTCGATAAACAAGGTAACAATCTTGTGACAATAAGGATACAAACACAACAATATAGCTGGATTCGACCGGGGATGAAACGCGGGGGTGTCTGTGTTGCTTAATTGCCATAAATATATTTTCATAGCTTACTATATATATATATATATATATATATATATATATATATATATATATATATATATATATATATATATATCCCCCTTAATGTCTCATTTTACTTCAGTCGAAGTTCTCAGAAATCAAGGGGCCCCTTCCTGGGGCTAACACTGGATCTCTATATGAGATACATAGATACCCGAATATTCTATTAAAATTCTCCTTTATTTCTCAAACATTGAGTTAGTAAAAAAGTTAAGAATAATAAATGTCTTCTCTCCCCAACTGAGCAGTCAAGTATGTCATAGTATATCTTTCTTGCGGTCTGTTAGTCTTACCGGATTCCAGGACAAGAATTCATCTAGTCTGGTGGAGTATCCAGCTACGTGGGGTTACTTGAAGTAACATCACTAGGAGAAAATGCACTATTCCTCGTATGAGGGGATTATATTTGTGCTGCGGATATTATGTAATTTTGAATATTTCGACAGGGTTTACTTGTAGGGGTAAGCATCCTCATGTCAGGTTGTCCTGACAAACCCTTGTACAGAGAGACCGAAGACACTCGAGGATGTGTGTGTGTGTAACGTAATATATATATATATATATATATATATATATATATATATATATATATATATATATATATATATATATATATATATATATATATATATATATATATGGAGTTGAGATCAACCAAATTAGAACATTATCTATATCAGTTCCAGGAATTAAAACACAACGATTATTTGGCGTACGATCGTTTCCAAGACAATTTTGAAATTTTTTATTTTGTATTATCCTTTAGATGACTAAAAACCGTCCACCTATCAGCGCCCTTTTACAACATCACATACTGAAGTCATTTAAGAAAAAAAGCATAATATTTCAGTATTATTTCAAAAGCATATATTAGACAATATTGGAGACTTAACCTCCCATTATGCAACGATATATTACTCCATCAGTTCAAAAATGACAATAGCAATGGAAATACATTAGAAACAGTAAATTAAATATGTTAAATATTTAAAATATAGAATGAACGAAGGATGATGATGATGATGATGATGATGATGATGATCATCATCATCATCTTCATCATCATCATCATCATCATCTTCATCATAATCATCAAAACAGCTACAATCTTAAGAAAAATCATTGAATGCCGAAACTAACCCGCATAAGCTACGAAGGGTCACACGGAATCTACTACAGGAAGAAAACAAAACCACTGAAAGAACACATCACAAACAAAGAAACAGAAAATGCAAGAAACCTCGCTTCATAAGCTCCCCCCTCCCCCAATAAATTACAGCGGCCTCAACTGACACGACACAAAAATGAACCTATGAATAGAAATAGCAAGAAACACCATCAGCTCCTCCACCCAAAATAATCATCCCCCCTCCCCCCAAAATAATTAAATATATAAAAATAAATAAATAAATAAAAAATATTAAAAAAAAAAAAATGGTACCAGCCTAGGCTGACACCACACAAAATGTTTGCATGGGGTCAAGGAGGATGAGAAGACTGAGGAGGGAGAGCACAAACCAGACCTCCACTGGAAGTGCAGAGACTGCTGGGACCTTGGGATGGTTATTGCCACCCAAATCCCAAAGAAGACCAATGGTCCTTACCAGCGAGAAATCAATGGTAAACGACTGTTGTGATACTGCAAATTTATTTGCGGTGGCTATCGAAAAGAGGTGGAGAATGCTGGAAATCTGGGGAGACTTGTTGTCACTCAGACTTCAGGGAATACCACCGGTTGTTGGTGAGCAATCACTGATGACCTGTGTGAGAACTCCTAGAGAGTAAATAATAATAATAATAATAATATATATATATATATATATATATATATATATATATATATATATATATATATATATATATATATATAAAGCAAAGTTGTTTGTGTGTGTGGGTGGGTTTCGCTGCATCACGGTTAAACGACTGATCTATGAGCCAAACTAATTGCAGATCTTACGTTTTTATCGATGTCAGAATTTCTTGAATTAAAAAACAATACATTATTCAAAATTAAAGTATGTAAGGATAACATTAAAAACAAATGTTCCGACATTTTTAGTGTTGTTCCCTTTCCAGATTAATACTTTCTATTAATAGCCAACCGAACAGCATACTTATTATTATCTCATTCTTCACACTACCAGTAAGAAAAAATAAATAAATCAACGTAAAATATTAAAATAAGGAAAAACTTTTTTATTGGTTTTCAAACCATTTACGTACGAATCGTTTATAGGTTTCCCGTCAAATCATCGAATGGCGTATTTGACGTCTAATTTACTTTGAAAAGAAAAAGATTATCCCATTTTCAATTTAAAAAGGATAACAAATATTTAATAAATGTTCACTATATATATATATATATATATATATATATATATATATATTATTTTAATGAAAATTTTGAATTTTTTAATCTATGTTTCTTTTTGTTTCCTTTTTTATTTTAGAAAATCGAACTATTTTAGATCTATGCGGAAAGGTAAAAAAATCTTTCAATTTTGTATCCCTACACCGAAATCTTAAACACACTTAAAGTATATTAAAAAGACAAATTATTTTCGTTTGATCGGCGGCCGTGTGGATAAATTGTTTTATACTATATTTCAGAGTTCTAATCTTACCATAGACAATTGTGTTTTTATATACTGTTCTAATTATTTCCTAACCCATATCGATCACCATCATCATCATTAAACTGACTAATCTTTTTTTTAATTGAAAATTGATGCAAAATATTTAATATATGTTCTTAACTTCTAATTTTGGCTATAAAATTCAAGGCAAGTGGAAAATCCTTGCATGGGTACTTCAACTAGTACGTATATACCTGGACTGTGTGATTACGTGTTTTGATTTGTTGATATGGCTGAGTGCGTTTGTGTAGGAGTGTGTGTCAGACTGTGCTTCACAGTTGACAAGACTAACAGGTGTTATTTGAAATATCGAACTACTCTCGAAGGTCATTATAGACGCCTCCATACGTTGGCCATGTACAGCTGTGTTTGTGTAGGCTAGAGCTTCACAGCGTTACTAGTGAGTTCAATCCTCACTGAGTATTTCTGTTGAATATTTGGTTACTCAGAAGGTTATTTAGTTGGATAGTTAGGACGTTACCCCAAGGGTCAGGCGACCCTATGCGCGAGTCCCGGTTGTTTGTTGGTTACTTTAGTTAGATGATGAGACCGAGCCCAAAATAATAACAGAGACAAAGGAGGAAGAGGAGGGGGAAGGGGAGAAGAAGAAGAAGAAGAAGAAGTAGAAGGAGAAGAAAAGGAACAACAAGAAGAAGAAGAAGAAGAAGAAGAAGAAGAAGAAAGTGGAGGAAGAATGGTCAGGTGACCCTATGCGCGAGTTCCGGTAGTTGGTTGGTTACTTTAGTAAGATGATGAGAACGAGCCCAAAATAATAACGGAGACAAAGGATGAGGAGGAGGAGGAGGATGAGGAGGAAAAGAAGAAGAAGAAAAAGAAGAAGAAAAAGAAAAAGAAGACGAAGAAGAAGAAGAAAAAGAAGGGAGAAGAAAAAAGTGGAAGAAGAAGAAGAAAAAAGAGAAGAAGAAGAAGAAGAAGAGCAAGAAAAAGAAAGAGAAGAAGAAGAAGAAAAAAGAGAGGAAGATGAAGGGGAAGAAGGAGGAGGAGAATAAGAAGAAAGAGAGGAAAAAGGAGAAGAACAAGACAGAGAAAAGGAAGAGAAAAAGGAGAAGAAAGAGATGAAAAAGAAGGGAAAAAGAAGAGAAGAAAGAAAGAATGGGAGGAAGAAGAAGAAAAAAGGGGGGAGAAGGAGAAGAAGAGGTGTGAAAGAAGAAAGAGGGGTAATTGGTAAGAAAGATTGCAGTTATTATCAGACGGTGAAGAGGAAAAAGTGTTCTCTCACAAATGTTGCATGTTTGATATTTACTGTTAAAAACTCATCGTAAATGTCTTTTTCTTCTTCTTTTAACGACCAAGATCATCTTATGTTGGTAGATGTTCGTTGTTGAATTGGCCAAGAGTTATAATGATGAGAGCCGGTGGACAAAATGTGTGAAATGGTGATTATTTTGAATTGAGCAACAAAAAAGTGAAAAATAGATTAGGTTTCCTTTCTTGTATTGCCAAGAAACGTTTTGGCGATTCTGACAAGATATTCACCGATGAATGCCAGAGTTACTTCAAGAAAGAAAAAAAAAAATTGAAAGACGGAAAAATTCGAGCTCGGAAATGATGAGTCTTTCTCCGATGCTTCACCGCATGTCGGTTTGTCAGTCACGCCTTTTCATCGCTAAACGTACATATGGAATGGACGCATCTGATTTTAGATGCATCCTAACATCTCTATAACGATCTCTATGCATCGGTTGATGTTTCGCGCTTAAGTTTAAAATAGAATGTTCGTCTGTCTGTCATGCTTAAGTTGGAAATAGAATTTTTGTCTGTCTGTCATGCTTAAGTTTGAAACAGCATTGTCATCGGTCTGTCACGCTTAAGTTTAAAATAGAATTTTCTTTAGTCTGTCATACTTATGTTTAAAATAGAATTTTCATTGGGTTGCCGCGCTTAAGATTGTAATCAAATCGCGTTGGTTTGTAACGCTTAAATGTGTTATACAATCTCCGTTGGTCTGTCACGCTTACGTTTTAAAAAGAATTTGCTTGGTCTGTCACGTTTAAGTTTAAAATAGAATTTTCCTCAGTTTGTCATGCTTATGTTTAAAAAAGGATTTGCGTCTGTCGGTCACGCTTAAGTTAAATAGAATTTTCGTCGGTCTGTCAAGCGTGTTTAAAATATAATTATCCTCGGTCTGTCACGGTAAAGATTAAAACAGAATTTTCCTCTGTCTGTTAAGTGTAAGTTTGAAGTAAAATTTTCGCCGATCTGTCACGCTCATGTTTGAAATAGAATTTTCATCTGACCATCATGCGTAAGTCTGATGTAGCATTTTCGTTTGTCTTTCATGTTTAAGTTTTAAATCAAATCGAATTTTCATCGATTGGTTTTATATTCTAATGAGGTACCACTTATCAAGGCTGAGTCACTCGAGGATAAGATTTAATGAAACTCTCATTTGATGATTAACAATACTATGAGAGGATTGAAACGATGATTGAGAAGGACCAAATTTGATTATTTAAGAGGACGGCTTCACAGGTATTTGTTAACATTGGACTTGAAGACGAGCATGATTTGTTCAGTAAGAAAGCAGGCCCATGACAATGTGTTACAAAGATGGGAAGTTCTTTGAAAGACGCTTTTTTTTCAGAGAAAGATAATGGCCGCTAGCAGCGAGAAATCAATGTTAAACGTCTGTTGCGAGAACGTGATTAATCATGGAGTTACGAGGTTGCCCTCTATTTTGTGCTTTAATCCTCACATTCCATAAATTATGTTTCTGAAAAAATAGAGAAAAATTGGTGTTTTCTGAATCAACTGAGTGAGTTGTATATATAGGAATCGTTTTACAGGCAGTGCAGTTACATTAACCACACTGATGATTGCTAGTAAACATGAAACACATATGTCTGTGAATATTAAAAAATTATTTATTCATAAAAATAGTTATATATATATATACATATATATATACAATTTTGAAAAAAAAAATTGGAAAAAAAAGTCTTATCAAGCAAAAACACAATAATATTTGCCTATATATATATATATATATATATATATATATATATATATATATATATATATATATATATATCTGTTTGTATATATATATATATATATATATATATATATATATATATATATATATATATATATATTAGAAAATGAATGATGAAATTAAAAATTGGATATTTTTCAATATTTATTAATTCATCAAGTATTCAAACAAAGAATATAAAACTATTCAGATTCAGATTTTGAATTATTTCATTTTAATATTTTCTGCTTGCCAGATACAAATGCAATGACTTCATTTATTTTTTGATTTCCTACGACTTTCTTTGGGAAAAGATTGTTTGGTGAGTCACTCATTTTATTATCAATTGATTTTTATTTTGGATTTCATTCTGATTCTTTCATACCTCAGATCTTGGATTTTGCCATCTCGACTCTATGGATTACAACTTCACCTGATCCCTGCTTCTTCTTTGTAATCTTTTGGATATTTACATGGACATATTTTTCTACTCAAATTTCGTTGGAGATGTTTTCTTTTGCTTACAACTTTTTATATTTTCAAATTTATGCTAACCAGTGATGTATTTTTTGCTGATTTTTTTCCTCTGATGAAAATAACTTATTAGTAAAATCCATGTATTAAAGAAAATTTATTTTTATATCCCTTGTTTAAATACTTGATGAATTTATAAATATTGTAATTGATCCAATTTTTATTTTCGCCATTCATTTTCTTATATTATTGCTTTATCTAGTATATCAAGTATTTATCCATCACGATAGGATCTAATATAAAGATATATTTATCTTTTTTAGTTTCATCTATCTATCTATCTATCTATCTATCTATCTATCTATCTATCTATCTATCTATCTATCTATCTATCTCTCTCTCTCTCTCTCTCTCTCTCTCTCTCTCTCTCTCTCTATATATATATATATATATATATATATATATATATATATATATATATATATATATATATATGAAGCAATCCAACAAAAGATATAAGCGTCAGCTAGGATACTTTGCTTGAACTTTGAATTCCAATAAAATTTGATTGACACCTTATTTTATTACTTCATTTTATATTATAATATATATATATATATATATATATATATATATATATATATATAAGCAAACATTGTTAAACATGACAAAAATTCCAATATGTAGTTGTCCCGTTAGCATTTTAAAGAGGTCAGGAGGTCGAAATTAATTATAGTGCCGACAACTACGATGTGTATGTGAATTTTTTCTTTCTATATTCTATATTCTCTCTCTCGCTCTCCCTCTCTCTCTTTCTCATATATATATATATATATATATATATATATATATATATATATATATATATATATATATATATATATATATATATATATATATTATATATATATATATATATATATATATATATATATATATTTCCTTCCCACTCGTTGGTTGACCACTTTAGTAAAGGAAATAACAGTGTCGACTCAGCGTAAAGGATTACTCCTTATAACCAGTACTGGGAATGTAAACTACAAACACAAGCGTTATAATTTTCCTTGCTTGTCGATGTGAGAGTCGTAGTGAAGAGGTAGAATGTTTTAAAGGCTTTCAGACGAGACATTCTAATACTTTTATCCTGTAAAGCAAACGAAAGAACATTACTTTAGAATTTAGAGTGGAGGATCAGTTTCGCATATAAATAAAATTGCATGAAGTTAGATGTGCCCCAACACCAATATATGATATCAAAATATTATTTACTTCCAGTAGAATTTCAACTTAAATTAAATTTCACAAAATTAAAATCTGGACATAATTTATGGGATGACCATATATTACTCCACAAGAAAGTAAAGTAAAAGTATAGTAGTCGAGGTTAACCAGAGCATTCTCTTATCATTGACTTCTACACCGAGATGTAAGGGAGGGTGTCACTCCTTTCCCGGGATTACTCATAATGATGAGTGTTTTTCAAGGGAGCATCAACTACAAATTTTTGGAGTCTTTGATATTACTTTTAAAGTCTTTTTTTCCTTTCTGTTATATGGTTAAAAAGTATAATATTTAATGTTCGTGTGATGACCTCAACAAAAGACACAATGTTTAACAGTCAAGTTTAAAGGCAACATTAAGTGGGACTACCTACCTAGCAACCTACCAACGGACCAACAAACATTTTGTGATAGATATAGTTTTTAAAATATATCCTCCCAATATTTCGACCGGTGCCCAATGGCTCGAAACGATTTGAGAACCATTGCCGTATTAATTTATTTGTTTGTTTAGTTTTACTGCATATCAAACCTTTCAAGTTATTCAATACTGATTCCGTTAAATGTTGATAAAGGCTTTATGCTTGAAGTTTTTTTAATATCTTCAAATACTTATTCAAGGTGGTTGGGTTAACTAGTTATTCATAATGTAAAGCAGGGGTTTCAAAACTTATTTTGCTTGTACCCTCCTCCTGAAAGTTATGTTATCATCCACGGCCCCTCATATATACCTATATAATTAAAAAAAGAATCAAATATTTATTTCTGAGTTAATAAAACTAACAACGAATTAATTTCGTTATATTCATAACATAAAAAGTCAAATACAAATCTTGAAAATTTCAATAAATACACGTACATCTAGTAAAAAATAAATAAACACCAAATACAAAAATGTTTCGTGCCTCCTAAAGCCACTGTGGACCCCAGAGTGTTCATGTGGACCCCGATTTGGAATTCCTGATGTAAAGGTATATGTATACCTCCGGGTGTAGTATCTATCATAGTCAAGTCAGATTCTATTTAACCCATAGATGGCGAGCTTAGGTGCTCCCCATTTGCAGTTTCACGTTGGTGGAGGGATATAGCTCACAGGAGG
>OY744519.1:127375132-127390132 GCA_963556195.1 Sepiola atlantica | reverse complement strand
TATATATATATATATATATATATATATATATATATATATATATATATATATATATATATATATATATATATAACACCAGATGAAAAAATCATGATAAAATGTAGAAAGGGGGCATCTCCCTATCCAAGAAGAAAACAGACGGAGACAAGAGTCCAGTCAGGAGAGGGAGTTAAAGTGGACATTATCATGGGCCAAGGAATATGCTTAAGCCTGACATACCGAACAAAAACAGAGGACAGAAGCCTGGAGGGAAATGGTCCATATTATGCAGGGCAAATACATATACTCCCAATAAACGAGAAAATGCAAATCGTATCACATAATAACATCTAAGGATAACCTAATTAACATAAAGCAAGAGATTCTACAGAATTATTTGTATTGGAATAGGTAATTACTCTCATATTATAAGCTAGACTAAAAGTCACTAAAATAGGGAAAACTTAATAGTTTTAGTTAAATAATTACTACCAGTAACAACGGGAACATATATATCCAACATAAATTTGATCCAATCAACCAGTCCCGTCTTTAAATTGTCCATAATATGTATTACGATAACCATTCCGACTAGCTAAATAATAATATAAAATCTCTTCCAAAAATTGTGCCTGGCTTTTAAGCATTTTAATTGTTGGGGTTTGATGGATCAACATTCACTTCTAAATATTCGATAAAACAATCGGGGCTTGGATGTAATCTCTTTAATCTGTGGGGTGCTAGGGAAGGAATGCTAGCTCTGTATAGGAAATATGACTGGTCAGGCACCATCTGGTTAGTTAATGAATATAATACATGGGGAGGGGTAAAACACCTGCATATCTTCTGCTGTATAAAGGATAGACACTTATCGTCCACTCAAATAGTAAGCTAAAATATAGATTATATGGATGGGATAGGGGGGTAATATGAGCCGTAAAAGCTTTCTAAAAAAAGCATATAATTCGATAGATTCTCTCTAGGTAAGCAGAAGAGGATAACTGTATTAGCCGTACTAATTAATAAGTAAGTATAATATAGTTAATTAATACATAATTCCGGGGATAATATTTGCATACACACTGCTTCTAGAATGCATTTAGACCACGTTTTTTTTACTTAATCAGTAGTAACTAATTTTATTCTACTCGGAACAAAATGTAAATTAAGCTAGACTATACATTCCCAAGACTTTAAATTATAACATTAAAGCCAATACATTAAAAATATGTAAACTGATTACCATCAGAATTCGCTCATGTGACCCTCGCGAGAGGAAATAAGCCCTATCTTATATAAGTAATTATTTGGATTCACTACTATAAACCGTATCTTCGGATTTTATCTTACGCTTTTATTTTAATTATAACAAAACATAATTATCCACCTTGATATCGAATTTGTATTAACCAACGGCTATTTCAACTAGGTTTGTCTTCCATAAGTTCGTGTTCTTTATAACTATTTAAAAACGTAGCGTTGTGTGATGATTTTAAAATGGCAGTTTAATTGGAATTCTGCCATCCTATTGGCGGAGGGAATCCATTGTAAATGTTATCTGCTTTCTGTGATTGATATGCCACTTTATATGTGCCTTTCATTTATGTCTCTGAATAACAGCGAGTAAATGAGGCTAATGGCTGCATATTACTTGGTGAGAAACAATTGTAAGACACCAAGCAATTCTGCCATGGAAAAAATAAAATTAAACTTAAAATAAATTATTTGATTAAAGACTGAATTTTTTATTATTAGAATATAAATATAAACGATTACCCTCTCTCTCTCTCTCTCTCTCTCTCTCTCTCTCTCTATATATATATATATATATATATATATATATATATATATATATATACCCCATTAACTGTAATTATTTTAAAGTGCCTAATCATGTTCGCATGCAGCATCTTATCACTATAGACGTTCAGTTTAAAGTCGTAAATTACTAGTCGTTAGAAACTAAACAGTAAAAGCCATAGTTGCGAGCTAAAATACAAATCATTTATTTAAAAACTATACATTACACATGCCAGAGATGTACCATGAGTTCATTGATTCGGGTAGGTCTCTACTGTTTAGAAATACCCTTTTCTAAACAGTAAAGACCTACTCGTGTCAATGAAACCATGGTGCATTTCTGGAATCTGTAATGTGTAGTTTTAAATAAATAATTTAAATACACACACACACACACACACACACACACATATATATATATATATATATATATATATATATATATAGAGAGAGAGAGAGAGAGAGGGGGAGAGACGCTTCCCTCTTAAGGCATCTATATTTGTAATGTCGGCCATATTGAATTTTTCTCAAATGACGAACATTAAAGGCAAACATTTGATATGAACCTCTCTGTGGAATAAACCAAATTCTTAATGAAGATTTAGAAGAGAGAGAGAGGGGGTGAAAGAGAGAGCAGGGAGGTGAGAGAGAGAAGAATGTCTGGAGAAGTGACCTTTAAACCTCCCGTGTGCTTTTCATGGTTGTAAACATATCAGTTGCGATCAGATAAAAGTGTATTAAATTATTATTTATGAACGTAAAAATAGGATAAAACGCCCGTCCAATGGCTGATATGAACAGAGCCAGATGAGAAAGGGAAGTTATTAAAAAGGACAGAAGCCGGTTTTCCACTTCTTTATATTTCTTTCTAAGACTTTCAGTTTACGTTCCTTGTTGCTTTTCTTTCCATTTCATATTTAACGCTCTTACGTATTTAGATTCTCACAGCTTTATTTACTTTCTTTTTTTGATCAGGGTGCGCGTAATTAATATAATGGATACAGTAACGGACTATGCAGTCGGCGATGCCGAGTTTGAATCCTATCCCGTCTATCCTTTTCACACGCGCTAATACTGTTAGAAACAAGCCGCGCGTGCGTGTTCCCCCTCTGTATGTGACTCGATGTGGCGAGTGTAAAATGCAATAAATTTGGGCAATTTGGGGCATTTTTGACCCCCCTTTAACCCCCTGGGGGCGCGAACCAGAATTTTTCTGAAGTCAAGGATGCTCATTTTATATCCAGAACAATTGCCTCTACATTTTGGCCAAGTTTCAGAAAAATTGAATGGATGGATCAAACGTTATGGGAGAAAAGGGTTATTTTTGCCATTTTGGGGGCTTTTGACCCCCTGGGGGCGCGAACTAGATTTTTTCCAAGGTCAGCGATACTTATTTTCTATTAGGAACAATTGCCTCCACATTTTGGCCAAATTTTAGAGAAATTGAATAGATGGATAAAAAGTTATGGGGCAAAAAATGTCATTTTTTGCCATTTCGAGGCATTTTGACCCCCTGGGGGTCTAACCAGATTTTTTTTCAAAAATCGGAGAATGTCGCTTTCTAACCTGACCAAAGTTACAAGTTCATGCAAAATTTCAGAGAAATTCAATGGATGATTGCGGAGAAAAATCCGGACAGACGGACGGAAATGCCTCAAAACATAGGTCCCCCGATTTTATAAATCGGGGAACCAAAAATATGAACCTACAATTCTTAACTGTTGAGGCTAAAATATCAACTTAGGTTCAAATAATTGCATATAATAAACCGTTTGTAATAGGTATTGCGTTTCGGTATAAAATAGCTTAAAAAAAGGTTGTGTATGCCGTAAGACAGACAGACATCTTTCATTTTTACATAAGAACCCATGACATAAAAAAGGTTTGTCATTGGAGTGTCGTAATTCTAAACCACTGTAAAATAGTGCACCCGAGGCTGTGTGCATATGCAGATTTTAGTGCTGGGTTTTCATTCAAGGATATACCACCCAACCTTTGAGATCCTTTGGAAAAGATCACCAAGAAGATGGCCACGAAACATAATTTCAAGTGTAGGTATAATTCTTCTCGAAAAAGTAATGTCCAGTGGAAGTACCCGTGCATCTCTGGGATATATTTTTATGTCCAGAATTCATATGTATGTATGTTTTTTTAATGGGAGGGTGTCAGATTACGGGTTTTGTGGCTGTTTAACTTCCTTTGAATTTTTGTAGTGTTCTTTCTATATTTTCTGTTCTATTTCTATCAATTTACCTGGTTCATGGGTTGGTTTCCGCACTTAAGGATTTTCATCAATATTTCGACGTAAATATATCCGACAAACCCGACGATCAGCCAAATCCGATCTAGTCACTGTGGAGTTCACAAGATGTCGGAGGACATTCTATTCTAATAGCTTTTTTCCTCCAACTGCTAGCCTTTGGAATACCCTAACTGCTCCCTATTTTCACGACTGAATCCGCATGCAGAAATTTAAATGTAATGTAAACAAACATCTCGCTGCTGAACTCCTCGCTATGGATTCCATCTATAAATCTGGCTCCTAATCCAACGAAGCCCCTTACGTCTCAGCGGCAATATGCCTTGTTGGGGAGAATACAAGTTTTAAAAAATGTGGCTTGGTTTCCGCACCCAAGAATTTTCTTTCAATATTTCGGCTGTTTTCATCATTGGAATGCGTTGTATGGTTTAAATCCTCCTTTTCATTCCAATTTCGTCTAGTATTTTTTCGGGACTGTTCCGAGTTCTCCTACAACTATTGGTATTACTGTAATTTCTTCATGTTCCATATCCCTTCAGCTCCTTGACAAATTCCATGTATGTGCTTTCGTTTTCTGCCTTCTTGATCCTCACCCTCAACTGCTGGGATGGCGACATCTACTATTTAGCAGTTTTTTTTCCTTTTTGTTGACTATCATCACAACCGGTCTCTTTGCTTGTATTGGTTTGTACGTTTCTACTTCAATGTCCTAGAGGATTTTAGGGTTTTCATTTTTCAGTACTTTCTCCGGTTTAGTGTGTGTACCTTTTGTCTGCATGTTCAAAGTTCAGATGTTTGCATAATATCCACTGAACGTTATTCTCCACGCTGTCGTGTTTGTTTTTGTTTTTCTTTTTGGGTTAGATTCACTTATTATTTGATTTGTCCTTTCGCCTCTTTGACCGCAGAGTCTATATTTACTGTTTTCTTGCGTTTTTCTAACTTGACTTTTAAATAATTTGTTCGTATCGTATTGTTTTGTGCGGTTGTCATTAGTGACTGCTTTTCTCTGTTCAAGTATCCTTTTCGTAGTCATGTCCATGCGTTTTTTGCGTCTCTACTTCAGTCAGTCTCATACATCGTCCACGTAGTGGCCTCTCTCTTCTGATCTTGCTTTTCTCACCTGTTTGTTAACGGTTTCAATACTTTGGCAACAGTAGTCAGTATTTCTCTTATTTGGCTTATGTATTTTTCTAGTTCTTTAAGTTATGCACCTTCCATGCAGTCTTCTATATTTATTGGTCCTTCCCCGTTCTATCCTTTCTACAAAGAGTCGGTCAGTTTTATCCTTCTGGTATAGTGCATTTTGTATTTTCATTAGTTTCCTTGTTCTTTGGTTCTGGTGTCTGAGCTCTATGTCCAGCCTATGAAGGGCCCAGAATATTTTACTTGGGATACTTCCGATGTTTTTTATTTTTTTTATTATGTTTCTACTGCATAATGTGGTTACAAGTAGTTTTCTTGTTCTCATGTATTCTCTTCAGATTCTCTCTTTGATTTCTGTTGATTTGATGACGTACGTTTCCAGAACATCCAGATAATTATAAGTATCTTCTTTGCCAAATACCCTTATTGCCTCTTAGTTGGGCAGTTCTATGCCGTCTGCTATTTCAAGTTTTCTCCTTTTTATCTCTAGTAGTGCACACTTTTTTATTCCGAGTTTTTTAAAAAGATGTTCTAGTTCCTTTTGGGTTTTAGCAAATAGTTTCAAGTCGTCCAGGTACATGAGGTGATGTGTGCCTGTGAATTTGTATACGGCATCGCACTTCCTGAGTATGTTGTTGCGGGGCATCCTGATGAATAGTAGTTGTGATAAGGAGTCTCCATGGAAAATGCCTCTCCGCATTTTCATGCTTAAGCATTCAATTATCCATGATGGGGGTTGTGTCGTAGGGTTTTGCCGTAGTCGATCCATCCTATGGCTATGTTCTTTTTCATAGGGCCAAATTCTTAATTTAGAAGAGAGAGAGAGAGAGAGAGAGAGAGAGAGAGAGAGAGAGGGGGAGGGCAAGATATATGGCGGGATAGAGAGAGGGAGATTTTACATTTTCTGTATATTAGGTTATGTATTTTTCTAGTTCTTTTATTGTATTATCCACTCAGTATCCTATACTTCTCCGCCCCTTCCCTCTCCTTTTTTGACATAGAGTCGGTCTTTCGGGTGTAACTCACATTATTATTACTAGCATGGCTATCTGGCGTTGACCGGAAGCATGCATAGCAATGCCAAAGAATTAACAAGTGTATGTAACATCTTTCTTTGAAAACTTTTCTCTATATACCTCTCTCTATTCCCCCTCTCTATAATTCTCTACCCTCTTCCCCTCTCGTCTCTCTCATCCGCTATCTTTCCACGCCCCTCTCTTATTCTCTATACTCTCCCTTCTCTCTCCTCTCTCCTTCTCCGCCTCTTTCACAAGTTCCTTTTCACATCAAAGATCGATGAAAAATAACCACTGTAAATGTTGACCCCTTATTATTTTTTACCTCTAAAAGAAGCAATATTACAATAAAATGTGTTCATATTCTGTTTGGGAAATTATCAAAAAGAATATATCAGCTTTGTGTGTGTGTCTTGTGTAGTTCCTGACTTTTAGGTCGAAACACACATAAACAGACAGTTGCCTTTTACATAATTTATTATTATTATTATTATTATTATTATTATTATTATTATTATTATTATTATTATTATTATTTCATAGTAGTCTCGACTTTTGGATGTTTTTAGTTGGATTTTTCTTTTGAACATCAGGGCAATTCCCTTCAGTTTAAACATTCAAGCTGTACCTTAAAAATTTCACCGTTCCTTACAGGCAAGTCTTTTGCAGAATTGGAAAATAAATTAGTCTCGGTATGAAACTGATGATAAATAGCAAAGGGGAAAGCTTATCGTTTTCAAAAATTCTTCTTTTGATTATCACTTTACCTAATGCAACAGCTCCTATTGTTAAACTGGTTTCCCAATTCTTTATGCCATTCTTTAAAGCTGTTTGAATAGTGTGGGCTATTCGGACAACTTCCAAGCATGTTTGTATCCATGAATGAGGCACAATATCAAATGCCTTCTTATAGTTTACCCATCCTCTGACAAGGTTGGTAGTTCTTCGTTTACAGTTTCTCAGAATCATTTTATCGATCAGAAGCTGAACTTTGGCGTCACGTAATCTCTTTCGGTAGCCTTTCTGTTCCCCAGACAGCATATAGCTTTATTACTAATGACCATAAATACTTTCAGACAATATTTTAGTGAAAGGTTTCCACATAACTGAGAGGCAAGTGACTGGTTTAAAAGTTGTCACTTCACCCCCTTTTGTCTTATCTTTCATAATCAAGGCTGCAGTGCACTTTGTGAGCCACTCAAGGTAGCTACCTATCGTCAAGCTCTCATTTATCATTGCTGCAAGAAGTTGGTGACGAGCCAGAAGATTTTTAAACAAGTCTTCATGGAGCCGTCAGGTCCGGGTGCTTTCCAATTTGAAAGCTTTTTAACTCTCTCTTTCAGCATCTCAACAGTGACCGTATTGACCTTTGTCGTTCTACTCTAAAGGACACCCCCTTTAATATCTTTGATCCATGCTGCATCATCTTGATGTTCTACCTCCTTTTCCCAAATGCCTTTTCAGAATGCACGAGATTGATAAGCATCAGATATAACGTCATTCTCTCTTTCAATTCTTTATAGTTATTCAAAAATTTCTGATTGTTCTCAAACAGTCTGTTTTGCTGTTGTTGCTAAATTCTGTCACTGTAACGTTTAACTTTGGCAGATTAAGCTACAACACGCTGTTTCAATTCTTCAATGACACATTTGAAACCTTTTCGGTCTATGTCCAACTTACGGATTAGTCTTTCACAAGTACTCTGACTTTTGAGTTTGTTATTTCCGACAGTTTGTATTTTACTTAAATCCTTTCTAAGTCGTTTCATCTGCCAATTTAAACGTTTCCACCACTAGGGCTCTTTCTTTACTTTTTTCCGTTTTCGTTTTCCGAATAGCGTTGACACAATGTTGGCAGCAGCTTAAATAACTTTATTGCACTATTGAGATTATTTACAATTAAAAATGGCAAGACTTCATTCACTTTAGTGGTGATGGTTTTCAGTCTTTCCCTATTGACAAATAACAGGTTTTGCGGCTGTTTTAAATTATCAGCTCTTAGCTTCTCATCTAACAATCTGAAAATATCAATATATTCTTCTGTCATCCCATGTTCTATCATGCGTTTTATGATTGTTTCTGTGGAAACAGCCTGATCACCATCAGTTACAATATTTTCTTTTTCAAAGTTAGTTGTTGTTTCTACCCTATACTTTTCTTCAACCACATCAAGTTGATTGATGTCCACAAGTTCACCTAAGTCGTCTATCTCAATTTCTATATTTAGTTCATCAATTTCAATTACAGATAACTATTCATTCGTTTTAGTCACACGGGTTTGCCCTGTTAGTTTTTGTTCTGTTAATTCAAACAGTCTAAGCTCATCCCAGCTTCCGTGCATTCCTTGTCTATATCGTCTCTTATAAGGATCACTCTTCAAATAACATTTCATCACAATTCTATTTAAGGTCTTAGTCCAACTAGTTCTAGTTTTAGTGTTTCGAGGTTTTCGCTGATGACGATCTGTGAAACCTCGATCTTTTCCCTGCCGGACGAGGGGCTTCACTTGACGTCATTTTCGGTTTGATAATTTTGAACACTCATATTGGAATTATACAGTGAATGGCTTGTGTAAGATTTTCCTTGCCTAGTATTTTTATTATTATTATTATTTCATAGTAGTCTGAACTTTTAAATGTTTTTTTGAACATCAAGTCAATTCCCTTGACTTTAGATATTCAAGTTGTACCTTAACACTTCCGCTGTTCCTAACAGGCAAGTCTTTTGCAGAATTGGAAAATAAATTGTCTCGTCAATCTGTTTAAGCCATTTATGGTGGCTTTTCGTTATGGTTCAAAGCGTTCCAATTACAACGGGAATCACCTTTACTTCTTTACATTTCCATAGTCTAATAAATTCCCATTTTAGATCTTGATATTTATGTTTTTTTTCGAGTTCTTTCTCCTGTACTCTGGTATAGGAAGGGCAGGCTATATTAATGATTAAGCAAGTTCTCTTGTTTTTATTTAGAAAGGGTAAGTCGGGTTTGGAATGTTAAAGAACCTTATCAGTTTGTATGCGCATGTCCCAAATAAGTTTGACATTGTCGTGTTTCTGTACCACTTCTGGCTTATGCTCATATCACTTCTCATTATTATTATTATTATTATTATTATTATTATTATTATTATTATTATTATTATTATTATTATTATTATTATTATTTACTCACTAGGAGTTATCACACTGGTCATCGTCAGTGGTCACCCACTGCCGACAACCTGTGGTATTCCCTGGAGTCTGAGTGACAACAAGTCTCCTCAGGCCTCCAGTATGCTCCACCTCTTTTCGTTCATCACCGCTGATGACCTTGCGGTAATCGCAACAGCCACCTACCAACGATTTCCCGCTGATAATGGCCATTGGTCTCCTCTGGGGCCCGAGTGGCAACAAGCCTTCCCAAGGTCCCAGAGCTGTCCGCGCTCTTCCAGTGGAGGTCTGGTTTTGCGCTTTCCCTCCTCGACCCTCTGTCCATAATTTTCGTGGCGTCAGCCTATGCTTGCGCCTCTCTCGTTCGGTTGTATTTTCCCCGGTTCTGTTGTTTTGTGCTTCCATGTGTTTGTTCTCCATTCGTTGCTTATGTGGGTTGGTTTCCGCATTCGAGGACATTTCTCAGGATTGTAGCTGTTTTGATCATTACTGTCCTTTGTATTGTCTCAGTTACCCCTTTGATTCCTATTTCTCCTAGTCTTTTCTCCATGTTTTTGGGGACTGTTCCTAGTGCTCCTATGATTATTGGTGTTATACTGACTTTCTTCATGTTCCATATTCCTTTCAATTCTCTGGCAAGTTCAGTATATTTGCTTCTCTTTTCCGTCTCTTTGATCTTCACTCTGTGGTCTGCTGGAACGGCAAAGTCCACGATTTTGCAGGATTTTTCTTTCTTGTTGATTATTATCATATCCGGTCTCCTTGCTGTTATGGGTTTGTCTGTTTGTACATTCATATCCCATATGATTTTGTGTTTTTCGTTTTCTAGTACAGTTTCTGGTTTGTGTTTGTACCGTTTTTTTGCATATTCGAAATTCAGTTGTTTGCACATTTCCCGGTGTACTTCTTTTCCCATGCTGTCATGTCTGTTCTTGTATTCCCTTTGTGCTAGCTTGCTGCATTCACTTATTATATGATTTATCGTTTCGTCTCTTTGTCCACACAATCTGCATTTGCTGTTTTCCTGGGTTTTATCTATCTTTGCTTTAATAAAGTTTGTCCTAATCGCATTGTTCTGTGCGGCCGTCAGCAGAGATTCCGTTTCTCTGTTCAGGTTTCCTTTTCTTAGCCATGCCCAGCTGTTTTCATTGGCTTCATCGCTTGTGAGTCTTATAAAGCGTCCATGTAGTTGTTTTTCTTCCCACTTTTCCTTTCTTGTCTTTTTGTTTCTGGGTTCAGTGCTTCCGGGGTTGTTTGTTGGGCTGGTGTCTCTTGCTGTGGTGATCAGTCTTTCCGTGTTCTGGGTTACATATTTCTCCAGCTCTTTTTTGGTGTCTTCCACACAGTCTTCTATACTTACCAGTCCTCTACCTCCTTCATTTCTTTTCACGTAGAGTCTGTCCGTGTCGTCTTTTGGGTGCAGTGCATTGTGCATAGTCATTAGTTTTCTAGTTCTTTGGTCAAGGTGCCTGAGTTCTTCTTTGGTCCAGCTTATGAATGGTCCAGAGTATCTTATTAGTGATACAGCCCATGTGTTTATCCCTTTTACTAGATTTCTGCTATATAGTTTAGTTTCTAAGAGTTTCCTTGTTCTTCGTAGATATTCTTTTCCAATCTTCTCTTTCATTTCTGTATATTTGATTGTGTCTGCTTCCAGAACTCCCAGGTATTTGTAACTATCTTGTTCTCCTAGCGCCCTCATCTCCTCTTGGTTGGGGAGTTCTATACCTTCTGTCTTTTCCAGTTTTCCTCTTTTGATCTCTAGCAGTGCACATTTTTCTATTCCAAACTCCATTTGGATATCCTGGCTGAATATCCTGGTTGTGTTTATCAGCTTTTCCAGTTCTGTTTTGTTTTTTGCAAACAGTTTAAGGTCATCCATGTACATCAGGTGGTTTATTCTTTGTTCTGTATCCGTAAACCTGTATCCGGCATCACACTTTCTGAGTATGTAGTTGAGTGGCATCATGGCTATTATAAACAGTAGTGGTGATAGAGAGTCTCCTTGAAAAATGCCTCTCTGTATTTTTATCTCAGACAGGTATTGTCCTCCGGCTGTCAGTTTTAGTCTCCATGTTTCCATTGCTTTCTGGATGAGATTAATAATCCTGTCTGGTATCTTGTATATTTTTAAGCATTCAATTATCCATGTTTGGGGGATTCTGTCGTAGGCTTTCTTGTAGTCAATCCATGCCATGGTTATGTTCTTTTGTCTGCTCTTCACCTCCTTCAGAGTCTTTTGATCAATGTATAGTAGATCATGTGCACCTCTTTGTCCTTTCCGGCATCCTTTTTGTTCCTCGGGGAGCAGTCCACGTTTGTCCAGGGATTGGTAGATTTGTTCTCTCAGTTGTGCTGTGAGAATTTTCCACATTATTGGTAGACATGTTATCGGTCTGTAGTTGCTGGGGGTCGTTCCCTTTTTGGGGTCTTTTTGTATTAGTGTTGTTCTTCCTTCCGTCATCCATTCTGGTATGTCTGTTTTGCGGATACATCCGCTCAGTTTCTGCGCTATTCTTTCATGCAGGGTCGTGAATTTTTTAAACCAGTATGCATGTATTCCATCGTGGCCTGGTGCTCTCCAGTTTGCCATTTTTCTTAGGGTTTTCTTGATCGTTTCTTTGTTGATTTCTGTTTCGGTTCCTTCTTCGATTTCTTGCAGTTCATCTTTCATGTTTTTCAACCATTGGGCATTCTTGTTGTGCTTTTTTGGTTCTTCCCATATCTTGCTCCAGAATTGTTTTGTTTCTGTTGGGTTCAGTTGCTCTGTCGTTGTTTTTTCTCCATTTACGTTTTTGTAAAACTGGCTTTCATTGTTTTCAAAGGTCCGGTTCTGTTTGCTCTGTTCTGATTTGTACCTGTATCGTCTCAGTCTTCCTTCTATTGCTGCTATCCTTTGTTTTATTTCTTCATGTTTCTCATTTAGTTTTTCCTTGCGTTTCTGATTTTTGCTTCTTAATCGTTTCATGTCCTCCTTCCTTCTGTTCACGGTTTTAGCTTCTTTCCGAAGTTTGGTGATCTGGGTTTCCAGTCTGATTTCCCATCCAGGTTTTGTCGGTCCTCTCTTTTGTCCATTCTCTTCGTTTCTTAGTTTCATACTTACCGATTTTGCCCCTGCATATATCAGGTTGTTTAGGTCTGTAATAGTTTCTGTTGGGATGTGTGTGAGGAGTCTGTTTACTCTTTCTGTTTCTGCTTGTAACTTCTTCGCTACTTCATTCCTGAGAGATGGGAGTTTTGTTTTGTTTTCTAACATGTATCGTCTTATGTTCTCCACTTCACTTGCTTCTTTTTCATTGAGTTCTATCTCAGCAGGTTCTGTGGTTCCGCAGTTTTCTATCTCCCCTGGTTCTGTGATTCCGTAGTCTTCAATCTCTTCAGTTTCAGTGTGTATGTTTTGCCTGTCCTCTTCCTGTGGTCTCTCCTTTGGTGGTGTTTCTTGCTCCGTTTCGCCATTAGCCTTCTGTCTGATTTCCGTCAGTTCCATCTCCGAGAACCATCCTCGCTTGAGGATCTGTCTTGCTTGATCTGCTATCCTTTGTTCCGTTGTATGTGGGTCACTAGCAATGTCCCAGAGATGTTTCATTCGTTTTCGGTAGCCTCTTTCTATAGGGTAGCGGCTTTTATAGTAGCACTCCATCACCAGTCTGTTCTCTTTCATGGTCCATTTCTTTCTATATCTTTCCAGTTTGCTGTTTTCGCTCTGGTTTACTTGTCTCTGGTCTGTGTCCTTGTCATACCTGGAATCAGAGAGGTTACTTACCTGGTTCTTGTCCGTTGTCTTGTTTCTGAAATTAAAGGAGCCAACATTCGCAGGATGCGGACCGGGTCCCCCATGTTGGCCATCGAGGGAGCACCTGCCCATCATGACACTCAGATCTTTCTTCTGAGTCCCACGGCGTTTATTTGTGTTTATAGACATTTATCATGGTTTAGTGTTTGTGGCAACACCAGGCCCAGGCTTAGTTTACCTGTGATCCTGTCACAGGGATAGTGTTTCTCTCATTTTCATGAGGTTCAAGGTGCACTATCACACATACATAAAGAAACATTTACGAAAAAAAAAAAAAAAAAAATAAAAATAAAAAAAAATAATTAAAAAAATAAATAAATAGATAAATAAATAAATAAAAAATAAATAAATTAAAATAATAATGAATAATTGATAAATAAATAAAAATGAATAAATAAATAAAAAAGATAATAATTATATATATATATATATATATATATACACACATATACATATACACACCAGGCACGTGCAAAAATGGCCGCCTCTTGTGTTTGAAAGATAAAAGCCTAAACGTAATCTTAAAAAAAAAAAAAAAAAAAAACTAAAAAAAAAAAAAAAAAAAAAATTAAAAAAAAATTAAAAAAAAAATTTAAAAAAACTGCATATTTACGTGTGAAAAAATAAATAAATTATGTAATCACGGCGGCTGAAAACCCCAAAAATGCAGTGAATTTTGAACTTTGGGAAAATTACTTGTAAAAATCCCTTGAAAGATAAATATAAGTTTTTGGGAACTATTTCAAAGATAATTATTAAATTAAAGTCATAAGATATTGATTTAAAAAAAAAAAAAAAATCCCACATTTTACTAAAAGTTAGGAAAATTATACCCGCAAAAGTCATAAATTAGTAAAATCCGGCGTCACATAATCGGCAAACAACTTTGTTTACCAATTGTTATCGCTATGCAAAATATATGGAAGAAAAAAAAATGTTATAATTTATCATTTTTAACTTTATATATAAAAATGGTTTTGTAATAATTTATAGAAGTTGAAAAATTATTATCCATTAATTTCTTTATTCTTTTTAACGCTACAAACAAATTTAAGTACCCTTATTTTGTTATAATAAAAAGGGAAATGCTTATTTAATTAAAATATTTGTGAGTGTACGCAATTAACATCTTATTTTATTTTTAACAAAAGAGGTTCATATTAAACTTGGTATTAGTTTTTAATTATTGATGACATCTGTTTACCAATTTTTTTTCTTAGAATTTGAAATAAAACTTTTAAATGTTGAAAATTATTTTTACGTTACGAACTGCGTCAATTTTATCATTTTTTTTTTTTACATGATTTAAAACTTTAGTTACTCGATTTATTCTTAACGTGTCGTAACGATAAATTACATTGATTCTTTTTTAAAATAAAGTGTATTTTTTATTTTAAGTGTGAAAAAGTAAATTAAAGTTAATGACTATACTGACAATTTATACATTGAATAAAAAAAAAAAAAAAAAAAAAAAAAAAAAAAAATTGCGCTGATGATACACGTTCATGTATGAAAGGGAAAATATATAATTATGTCGCATTTTTTATTTTCCCAGAAATTCTAATCGTTAAAATCACATGAAATATTTTTTGCAATTATATTATTTTTTTTTTTGAAAATATTGATTAAACAATAATATCGCTAATTACAAAAATTAATTTTTCTTCGAGTTATACTGATTTTGTTAACACGGTATTTGGGGGTCTTTTTCGTAATATACAAAATATATTTTTTTAAAATATGTTTTTTAATTGTTAACCTTACAATGCTTTATTTTTATTAAAAAAAAAAAAAAAAAAAAAAAAAAAAAATTTTTTTTAAATTGTATTTTTTATTAATATACAAAATTATAACTTT
>OY744519.1:127312632-127372632 GCA_963556195.1 Sepiola atlantica | reverse complement strand
TAAGTGTTATATCGACATGACTGATAGCTTTCATGTGACAAGTAGGCTTTATCTTGTTTTACCTGAAAGGCATATATATATATATATATATATATATATATATATATATATATATATGTGTGTGTGTGTGTGTGTGTGTGTGTGTGGTGCGTGTGTGTATAGAGAGGGGGTAGGGAAAGAGAGAAGTGAAAGAGAAGAGAGAAAGAGACATTGGGCAAAGGGCAACAGTTTGAATTGTTTTTGCGAGGAAGTTATCAGAAGTGCGTGACTTTTCGTCATAGTCTACGTGAGAACTTGCAAGTCAACATATTCTTATTAGTTAAAATTAAAATTAACAATAAATATAACATTTGTATATCTACCCAAAATACGTCTTCAATTCATACGCTCGAAACTTGAAATGTTTATCGCCAGCTGAAAAATAACGGTCAATACTATTCTCTATCTCTAACGTGACAAGCCTCTTTTTGGAGAGAGGGGGGGGGGGGTTAATAACGTTCAACTCAAAACGCAAAAAATATTATCTCCCGACCCCGAATTGAAATCTCAGAAGCTTCTTATTAGTTAAAATTAAAATTAACAATAAATATAACATTTGTATATCTACCCAAAATACGTCTTCAATTCATACGCTCGAAACTTGAAATGTTTATCGCCAGCTGAAAAATAACGGTCAATACTATTCTCTATCTCTAACGTGACAAGCCTCTTTTTGGAGAGAGGGGGGGGGGGGGGGTTAATAACGTTCAACTCTAAACGCAAAAAATATTATCTCCCGACCCCGAATTGAAATCTCAGAAGCTTCTTATTAGTTAAAATTAAAATTAACAATAAATATAACATTTGTATATCTACCCAAAATACGTCTTCAATTCATACGCTCGAAACTTGAAATGTTTATCGCCAGCTGAAAAATAACGGTCAATACTATTCTCTATCTCTAACGTGACAAGCCTCTTTTTGGAGAGAGGGGGGGGGGGTTAATAACGTTCAACTCAAAACGCAAAAAATATTATCTCCCGACCCCGAATTGAAATCTCAGAAGCTTCTTATTAGTTAAAATTAAAATTAACAATAAATATAACATTTGTATATCTACCCAAAATACGTCTTCAATTCATACGCTCGAAACTTGAAATGTTTATCGCCAGCTGAAAAATAACGGTCAATACTATTCTCTATCTCTAACGTGACAAGCCTCTTTTCGGAGAGAGGGGGGGGGGGGGGGTTAATAACGTTCAACTCTAAACGCAAAAAATATTATCTCCCGACCCCGAATTGAAATCTCAGAAGCTTCTTATTAGTTAAAATTAAAATTAACAATAAATATAACATTTGTATATCTACCCAAAATACGTCTTCAATTCATACGCTCGAAACTTGAAATGTTTATCGCCAGCTGAAAAAATAACGGTCAATACTATTCTCTATCTCTAACGTGACAAGCCTCTTTTTGGAGAGAGGGGGGGGGGGTTAATAACGTTCAACTCAAAACGCAAAAAATATTATCTCCCGACCCCGAATTGAAATCTCAGAAGCTTCTTATTAGTTAAAATTAAAATTAACAATAAATATAACATTTGTATATCTACCCAAAATACGTCTTCAATTCATACGCTCGAAACTTGAAATGTTTATCGCCAGCTGAAAAATAACGGTCAATACTATTCTCTATCTCTAACGTGACAAGCCTCTTTTTGGAGAGGGGGGGGGGGTTAATAACGTTCAACTCAAAACGCAAAAAATATTATTATTATTATTATTATTATTATTATTATTATTATTATTATTATTATTATTATTACTTCGGCGAGTAAAGTATGAATATGGCAAATACAAAATGTGTCATACGAAATTACATGAACGAATTTAATTAGACTCCTAAGTCTTTATCTTGTAAGTGTTATATCGACATGACTGATAGCTTTCATGTGACAAGTAGGCTTTATCTTGTTTTACCTGAAAGGCATATATATATATATATATATATATATATATATATATATGTGTGTGTGTGTGTGTGTGTGTGTGTGGTGCGTGTGTGTATAGAGAGGGGGTAGGGAAAGAGAGAAGTGAAAGAGAAGAGAGAAAGAGACATTGGGCAAAGGGCAACAGTTTGAATTGTTTTTGCGAGGAAGTTATCAGAAGTGCGTGACTTTTCGTCATAGTCTACGTGAGAACTTGCAAGTCAACATATTCTTATTAGTTAAAATTAAAATTAACAATAAATATAACATTTGTATATCTACCCAAAATACGTCTTCAATTCATACGCTCGAAACTTGAAATGTTTATCGCCAGCTGAAAAATAACGGTCAATACTATTCTCTATCTCTAACGTGACAAGCCTCTTTTTGGAGAGAGGGGGGGGGTTAATAACGTTCAACTCAAAACGCAAAAAATATTATCTCCCGACCCCGAATTGAAATCTCAGAAGCTTCTTATTAGTTAAAATTAAAATTAACAATAAATATAACATTTGTATATCTACCCAAAATACGTCTTCAATTCATACGCTCGAAACTTGAAATGTTTATCGCCAGCTGAAAAATAACGGTCAATACTATTCTCTATCTCTAACGTGACAAGCCTCTTTTTGGAGAGAGGGGGGGGGGTTAATAACGTTCAACTCTAAACGCAAAAAATATTATCTCCCGACCCCGAATTGAAATCTCAGAAGCTTCTTATTAGTTAAAATTAAAATTAACAATAAATATAACATTTGTATATCTACCCAAAATACGTCTTCAATTCATACGCTCGAAACTTGAAATGTTTATCGCCAGCTGAAAAATAACGGTCAATACTATTCTCTATCTCTAACGTGACAAGCCTCTTTTTGGAGAGAGGGGGGGGGGGTTAATAACGTTCAACTCAAAACGCAAAAAATATTATCTCCCGACCCCGAATTGAAATCTCAGAAGCTTCTTATTAGTTAAAATTAAAATTAACAATAAATATAACATTTGTATATCTACCCAAAATACGTCTTCAATTCATACGCTCGAAACTTGAAATGTTTATCGCCAGCTGAAAAATAACGGTCAATACTATTCTCTATCTCTAACGTGACAAGCCTCTTTTCGGAGAGAGGGGGGGGGGGGTTAATAACGTTCAACTCTAAACGCAAAAAATATTATCTCCCGACCCCGAATTGAAATCTCAGAAGCTTCTTATTAGTTAAAATTAAAATTAACAATAAATATAACATTTGTATATCTACCCAAAATACGTCTTCAATTCATACGCTCGAAACTTGAAATGTTTATCGCCAGCTGAAAAAATAACGGTCAATACTATTCTCTATCTCTAACGTGACAAGCCTCTTTTTGGAGAGAGGGGGGGGTTAATAACGTTCAACTCAAAACGCAAAAAATATTATCTCCCGACCCCGAATTGAAATCTCAGAAGCTTCTTATTAGTTAAAATTAAAATTAACAATAAATATAACATTTGTATATCTACCCAAAATACGTCTTCAATTCATACGCTCGAAACTTGAAATGTTTATCGCCAGCTGAAAAATAACGGTCAATACTATTCTCTATCTCTAACGTGACAAGCCTCTTTTTGGAGAGGGGGGGGGGGTTAATAACGTTCAACTCAAAACGCAAAAAATATTATTATTATTATTATTATTATTATTATTATTATTATTATTATTATTATTATTATTATTACTTCGGCGAGTAAAGTATGAATATGGCAAATACAAAATGTGTCATACGAAATTACATGAACGAATTTAATTAGACTCCTAAGTCTTTATCTTGTAAGTGTTATATCGACATGACTGATAGCTTTCATGTGACAAGTAGGCTTTATCTTGTTTTACCTGAAAGGCATATATATATATATATATATATATATATATATATATATATATATATATATATATATATATATATGTGTGTGTGTGTGTGTGTGTGTGTGTGTGTGTGTGTGTGTGGTGCGTGTGTGTATAGAGAGGGGGTAGGGAAAGAGAGAAGTGAAAGAGAAGAGAGAAAGAGACATTGGGCAAAGGGCAACAGTTTGAATTGTTTTTGCGAGGAAGTTATCAGAAGTGCGTGACTTTTCGTCATAGTCTACGTGAGAACTTGCAAGTCAACATATTTATGACGTTATTTGTTTGGTTTTGTTGCTGAGCAGAGACTTGGTTCTCGAGAGTTTTGTAGAATTACAAACGGGCTACTGAACAGATATAATACTTTTATTCCAACCATTATACATGGACCAGACGTGATCTCCTCAGCATGATACAAACCAAATCGTGTAGCAAAGAATTCCATCTTTTGCGCTTAGGGCAACCACTTCCAGAATTTCCCCTATGACTGAAAATACTCTAAGTAATATTCACATATCTGTCCGGGATGTTGCCAAACTTATCAAGAACCCTGATAACAGTAAGGCAACTTGCCCTGAAAACATTCCACTAATTGTGCTTTAGAATCCGTTGCGAAACTTGCTCGTATCTTTATAAAATTATTCAAGCATTGCTTAAAAGAGAAATGATTTCCATCTCCTTAGAAAATGTCATTGGTCTTCCCACTACTTAAAGATACTGGTGATCTGTCAACTGTGCCTCATGAGTAAGTTGCTCGAATCTGATAAATACATAAATTTGTAAATCACCTTAAAATAAAAATCTATATACTTACTGACAAGCAATAGGGATGCTTTCGACCTTTAAAATCGACTGCTGACGTGCTAACTGTGATATCGCTTAGGATCAGTAAATATTTCAATGACGGTTAGGTTCCTAACATATCAAAGTTGCATCACGAACTTGCTAACTATGAAATATCTAGAAATGTCTTCTCAACCATTAACTCCATTCTATGAGAGTAACTGTTGATGGGCAGAAATCTGAAGCACTCAGTATCAACGCCGGCGTGCCTCAAGGATCTATTATGAGGCCCAACACTCTTCTTGATTTTCATTAACGATTTTCAAAATCATTTTCTGAAATCATTTGTTTACATCTATGCAGAAAACACAAGTGTCTATGGCAGCACTTGGAAGAGCAATGGTGAAACAGATGTTGCTGATTCTCTCTATTCCGATCTAGAGCACGTCATACAATGAGGGAAAATGGTCTGTTACTTTTAGCACCACTAAAAAAAAATCTCTCTCCTCTCACCACCAACTCTCTGATTCTTGTTTTGCTCCAGTCAAAATGAATGGTCCTCTCCCCCAGGAAGTCTCTAGGACTGAAATCCCTTCGCATGCACTAAAGGTTAATTTTATTTTTAACATCAGAAAAACGTTAAAAAGATGCAGGTGTTGTCACTAAACATTAGTGTTTTTTTTATTATTACTCTATGTTTAAATATCCCACTATACTCGTGATCTTTTTCCGATTAAGATCTCTTGTTTCCTGGATTAGTCACTGACCAAGACTTATCTATTCATAATGTTTTCTATGTTGCAGATTGTGACTTGTCTACAATTACGTCCGCATACTAAAACCTTCTCTTTGCGGTAAAAACAACATTCCTGAGAGCGGTGGTTCCTGATAAAATAATTCAAGCAGCATTCACAAACGTGAGGACGCAACTACGCAACTATACTCTGTTACCAAAGTCCTTCTCCGGCGACTCGCTGCGGGAAGAAAAGAACGAATTATTATGAACTTACTTACACACAATGTCACGCACATACTCCACAGTGAAAAAATAATGCGAACATCCATACATTCCTCTTTTAGATTCTACAAAGAAAAACAATGTAACTGTCTGAACTTACGCAAGCAAAATGAACACTGCACTGATATAAACAAATTTCATGCTTTATAAATGTGTAAATACGTTGTGTTTTTTACCTTCCTCTCTTCACAATACATCCTTCTATTTTTACTTGTTAGGATCAGTCATGATAACGAAAGACGAGAGTCCATCGTCTATATCATTCATACCAGGATTCACGCCACTCAGCTGAACGCTACAAAAACTGGGCGTAAATACCGGTTCCATGAGTCTTAAGCTTTTTAAACGAGCTTTACGCCATCATTAAATTTTTTGTCTTCCGGATGCATCACATCTTATCAAGGTCCGGGGTGGGGGCACTCGAGGATAAGGGTTAAAAGGATTACTGGTTGGATGTTGAACGCCGTCACGAGAGGATTCGAAACAGTGGGTGCGATGGGCAGACGATTACTTAAGAGAACTTGATTTTCGAAGAGGACGGCTTGACAAGTATTTGTTTACTTTAGACTTGAAGACGACCATGCTGTAGTCGGTTGAGATGCAGACTCGTGGTATCTCATTCCATAAATACTTCAGCAACAATTATTTATGCTTCAAAACCAGCCATCTCATCGGATTATGTATCAAGTATGAATGTAACCACTGATCAATGAAAAGGCTTCCTGATGTTGACTTCGTTTATTTAAAAGGAAACTTTTCCTTTGCAAATATAAACATCCATCATTACTGTTTCATTATTGTTACGTGATCTACCCAATTGCGTCTCTACATGGACTCTTCCAAACACTATGAGTTCTTATTTATCTTCCTCCCACAGCGGTAAGATGTGACACAAGGGCGGGAAAGTGGGATTTGAAAAGCCAGCGAAGAAGGGGGAAAAGTGAGGACAAGAGAGAACGAGAATACAAGAATGAGAGAAAATGGAGAGAGAGAGAAAGAGAGAGAAAGAGAGGAAGAGAGAAAGAAAGAGAGGGGGGTAGGGAGAGTTAGAGTGAGAAAGAGAAAAGTGGGTGTTGGGGTGTAGAAGTGGTCGCATTCCTTTTCCCTTTTGATTTTGTTTGGTGCACCCAGAAATAGAGTTCATCTACTTCGACGCCTTCGATAGCTGAAGGGAAACACAGCAAGGAGCGGTTGTGGCCAACGGGTATACTGTTTAATATCAATGGCCGCGGCCAATACAGACAGAGATTGGGCGGGAAGAAGGAAATCGTTACGGAAAAAAATAACAATGACAGAACCTCCCAACACGCCCGACAAAAAAAAAACACTATCCCACCAAATAAACAAATAAAAAAAATGAATTATGTAAATAAAAAGAAAGTTATGAAGCTTGTTGAATTTCAGCAGGTGGCAAATACAGGACTTCATGTACTTAATAACAAAGGTCATACACTTTGATGCCAGATGTAGCTTAAGGGCAATAGGAAAGGGCTGATGGTTATGAGGTCCGTTCATAAATAATTGAAAATATTCACACATACGTTATTTTCTATATCTATATTACTGTCTGTCTGTCTGTCTATCTATCTATCTATCTATCTATCTATCTATCTATCTATCTATCTATCTATCTATCTATCTCTGTCTGTTGTTCTATCTATCTATCTATCTATCTATCTATCTATCTATCTATCTATCTATCTATCTCTGTCTGTTGTTCTATCTATCTATCTATCTATCTCTGTCTGTTGTTCTATCTATCTATCTATTTATCTCTCTATCTATCTCTGTCTGTTGTTCTATCTATCTATCTATCTATCTATCTCTGTCTGTTGTTCTATCTATCTATCTATCTATCTATCTATCTATCTATCTATCTATCTCTGTCTGTTGTTCTATCTATCTATCTATCTATCTATCTATCTATCTATCTATCTATCTATCTATCTATCTATCTATCTATCTATCTATCTCTGTCTGTTGTTGTTCTATCTATCTATCTATCTATCTATGTTGTTCTATCTATCTATCTATCTATCTATCTATGTTGTTCTATCTATCTATCTATCTATCTATCTATCTATCTATCTATGTTGTTCTATCTATCTATCTATCTATCTATCTATGTTGTTATATCTATCTATCTATCTATCTATCTATCTATCTATCTATCTATCTATCTATCTATCTATCTATCTATCTATCTACCTACCCACCTACCTACCTATCTACAACTTAACCACCTGAATATTGCATACTTGTTATCCAACAAATAAACCTACGAGCAAACGAGATCTAAGTTATTCACATTTAATCTTATGTTTGCACAACAAAATAAAATGTGGATAACTTGGATATTGTTTGCTTTCTGGTATATTTTTCCCCACGGTTAGTAAATGATGTCTCAAAGAGATGACGTCATCCACTTTGACATTTGGAAGGCATCGGGAATATCTTTTATTACATAACAAAAGGTGACGTCAAAAAGGAATGACGTCATCTACTAAACCAGGTTGAAAACACCGGGAATACTTTTTATGACGTCATGATTGCAGAAGTAACAAAAAGATGACATCATGTTTTAAATCAGAGAACAGTTACTTTATATAGATATATATACAATTTTGTTTAAGAAATCGATAAGATGCCAAGATTTTTTAAAATATAATTATTATATGAAAAAAATCAATAAAAAATATCTTGGCATCGTATCAGTTTCTTACACAAAATGCCTTCTAATGCGAAAAACATTTTATTATAGATATACATTTATTAATTAATTTATATGTAAAAAAGACAATTTTCTATATAATATTTTTTAATATAAAAATATATATAATGACACGTCTAATTAAAAAGGGCGACTTAATTCAATATTCTTTACAGCTTAGGAAGTGGAAGAATACTAAGAAAACAGCTATGTCTCTATCGCCACTAAAAACAGTAACAAAAACTATATATATATATATATATATATATATATATATATATATATATATATCGAAAAATGAAAAAGGTAAAACCAACATTATTTATATATTCATAAACGCTTCGTCTTTATTTCAAGAAAAACAATTTAATACAGATATAGATCATCAAATAACGAGAGATTTTACCGGTTTCGTTCGTGGATTCGTACGAAACCGGTAAAATCTCTCGTTTTTTATGATCTATACCCGTATTAAATTTGTTTTTCCATTTTGTATATATATATATATATATATATATATATATATATATATATATATATATATATATATATATATATATATATATATATATTATTTCACGTATCCACATAACATGTTATAATTATGTATCGATTTTCAGTATTTACTTAAACAGTGCTCAATACGTGTGTAGATCTAGGCAGAAAGTCATGAAAAAATATTTATGGCAATTATGCTACACAGAGGCTTCCGCGTTACATTCCCGTACGGAATCGTCAGGCTAAAATGCATGGAGTTTGTGTTGCCGGGTGTTTTTATATATACACGTAGTGTTTAGTCTAGCTAGTTGACCAATCAGATTCTTTGTTAGATTTTAAAACCAGATATTACGACCAGAACAACAAATTTAAAAACAAAACAACGCCAAATAAAAACAGCACTAGCGAACCATTAGTGGGAGCTCAAAGAAAGCGAACACTCGCTAATAATCGAATGGAAAATAGTACGACAGGCCAGTACATGTAGAATATAGACGACCCGTGTAAATTATGTCTGAATGAGAAATTTGAAACTATTTTAAGACCCTCAAAATCTATTAAACTGTAGAAGCGAAATATCAAACAATTGCTTACACAGAATACACTTAACTTCAGGTTAACAATACATAATACATAAATGAATAAATAATCAAATAAATATATAAAAAACTAAACTAAACTAACACCTAAAAATAGAAATAAAAGTATGCACGTGTCAAAATAATACTAATTCGACAAAAGAAAGAAACAGGGATGGGCCTCCCTATAAAAAACAGAGCAATAAAATAGGAAGTAAAATCAACCGAACCATTGCTTGTGAGAAGCTCAACGATTGGCTAATGGAAAAAATTAACCCGTGGGAGGGAATAACAAAGAATCTTATTTGTTAACTAGCTAGAGTAAACACAACGAGTTCTCTGAAGTCTTTGGTCTGAAGAGGTTGACTCTCTGTGAAATGTACAACCGAAACATGTATGCTCATATGTAACCAATAATGTTTGTATAAATAAAAAATTATACTTATGAACAGCTCTACTTGTTATTGAGCACTTTTTATAAACACTTGAGTCCTAACGGATTTACATCTACAGAAACTAATACAATACGTGTACTCTCTACCTCTCTCTCTCTCTCTCATATATATATATATATATGTATATATATATATATATATATATATATATATATATATATATATATATATATATATATATATATATATATATATATATATATATACATATACCGTGGACGAACTGTATAAATCCAATAGATCTAATATATGACTAAAACTTGTTAGATCTTGTTATTTTGTTTTTCTTTTGTTTGTTTCCTTTACTTTGTTTGCCCCATGCACATGAAAAATTGCAGTTATAAAAGTAAGCGTCACTAAATTATGATGGTCTCCTTTAGAAAAGAGAGTTTGATAAGGTTGAACAGTGGATGACGTCAAAAACTGATGGTTTTATCCTTAAAATCAGAAAGAGGGGAGAGAGGAATCCTTTCTCTAGACCACCCGTGACCTGAAGTTTTCTTATGAATCAGAAAGAGGTAGTCGAAGGAAGGGGTACGTTACAAAAGTAGCGTGACTGGGTATGTGTGTATGTGTGCGTTTGGAGACAGAGAAAGAGAGCATTTTTTAAAAATATTTTTATTTTTAGGCAACGGAGGATATCCCTACCAGTCATAAATATACTGATTTGTTGACATTCTTTAAATTGTTGTTATTTAAAAAACCTTTCCGGGTTGATAGCAAATAGAATAACGTTTTCAAAATATCCAAGGAGATGACATTATCAGTAATATTCGCCGAGTTGTTAACTTCGAGATGGGTTAGGGTTAGGGTTATGGTTAGGGTTAGGGTTCAATGATGAATCACACTTCTCTCCATCTGATGGTTACCATTGTAATAAAATACCGAATGTAAAAATACAAATTTGATTACACTTTTTTTTCTACCTAAGGTTTCTGAAAATTTGTGATGGTAAAGAAATTGGTAATCATTCCACGTTTAATTTATATAGGAATGCGATCCCCCACTCTAAGATTTAAAATATAGGGTAAAAAATAAAAAATAAAACGGACTGTGTAGGAAAATTGGTGAATAATTGAGTCATTGTCAAATATAGATAAAAATATAAATATAAATAAGAATATAGAAGGTGTCTCAGTATAAACGTGACCCACCCTGGAGGTTAATACCTCCGCTAATATTCATGATATTATTTCGTACTTTTCAGGGTTGATAAAAAAATAACATTTCAAAATATCCAAGGAAATGGCACTGTCATTAATATTGGCGGAGCTATTAACCTCCAAATGGATGTGGTTCACATCTCTCTATCAGGCCACGTCAACATGAAATACTTTTTTTATTCTGGGGATCTGACGTGCCAAATAAAGTCCTCCAGAGGTCACTGCATTCTACTGAGTTCACTGCGTAGCAATTATTTGGCAGATCTGTGACATAACCATTGAAGAAGGTGTAACGGTAATTGACAACTTCGCTCGACGACTAAAAGTATGCCATCAGCGCTGAATCGCACATGTCTTGTAAAATTTCAATTTTATAACAAAATACTAAATTGACACTCATTTAAATTGCTATCATTTCAGTACTTACTAAATATCAAGTCTTCTTGTCTTCCATATCCGTTTCATAAGTTATATGCATGTAGATGGCCCCCATTTATACTGAGACATGTAAATGTTTTTAAAAAAATTTATTTATCAATAATCTCTATTCATATAAAGGTAGGTATGTACATGTGTTTATATATTCATATGTATAGAATTCACCACTAAACTAATTAACCGATCATTATGAATTTTAGAACACGGCTGCTAGGCGTAATAATGTGTAATGTGTGTAATATTTAGTTTAATTTAGTTTCATTCAAAGGATACAAAACAGGGATGGAAGCCCTTTATGAAAATTCAAATATTTTAACTTTGTATTAAATTTTCTCTATAGTAACTAGAGACCAATGAAGCAAGATGTCATGGATTATAATTTCTTCTTAAGACCTCTTGCATTTAAACTTTTTTCAATTTGAGACATTTTCTAAAATAAAAATCATGTAACGGATTTTGATCAAAATTGAGAAAAGGATTCTAGATCTAAGGTTTAGTAAAAATTATAGGTCTATTTAAATCTCTATAAGAGGACATAAAATTGGTGCAAAACGGTTATGTTCGAGTATTCTTCTAATTGTTTAATATAATTATAAAAAAAGAAGAGAAATTGTGCTGATTTAAATTCACAAAAAACTTCTTCAACTGTAAAAAGAAAAACATGGAGTCATTTCAAATGAATTGCGTTGATTTAGTATCTGGTCTTTCTTTTCAAGTCCATAAGCGACTGAAGACGATATCGGAACACCTTTTCATTTATATATTCCCCAAAGAAAAAAATCACACAGGCTTTAATCTTGTGATCTAGTGAGGCAGCCTACGCCCCCCGCCCTCACAGAGATCAAATGCACGGGAAAAGTTTTCTTCAACAGTCCTTGATAGAAAAAATGAATAGAGCCTAGTCTACCGATTGATATCTGCACAGCTTACCTACCATCGCTACAGCCAACATGTGTGTGTAAGAATGTACGGTTTTGGAATAAAATGACTTAACACTGACTGAGATGCCGTAAAAACCCACAAAATTGCCGAGATAGTTCTTTATGCCCCACCATGTATATATTTAGTACGAAAATTAAATTTATTTCAAAGATTTCATTGTATTTCTTTTGTAAATTATGCATGTTAATCTACACCTCAAATATTTACTATATTTGTCGGGGGATGCAAATAAAAGCAAAGCCCTATACCAAGAAAAAAGAACATTTTTCTCGAGTGAAACACTACGGGATATCCAATGAGTGCGATATGATATTAGGCATTTTGTTTTGCAATAATATCGTTTCGTCCTCGTTCACGCCGGAAATCCATTGAAAGCAATGACGTTATTTTATTGGTACTTCTATACGAGAGGCTCATATCGGCCCGAATGTTTCCGATTGCGATTTACGGAATAAACCGAGAATTCGCCGAGACATCGCTGAACAGTCAATTAGTATTGATATTAAATTTAACAACTTGTTCATTTTTCCCCGACTTAGTGCAAACTACCCCCCCATTCCATGTTAAGAATTTTCTTCAAATCATTAAGTGAATCAACTTTATTTCTTTTCGATTTTTTAGGAAATTTTTAAGGAAATTGTTTTGCTTTTTCAGTCATATGTTTTAGTATCGTCTGCCTATTTACATTTTTCTTCGTGGCTCTCAAATCGTAAAATGCTTCGGTCATATCCAGTTTATTTTGTAAATCGCAACCAAAAACAGTCGGACCGATATGCGTCCCCTCCTATAGAAGCACCATTTGATTTATAATTTGAAAATTGAAAATGAGACGAATGAAAAAAAAAAAAAATGAATTAAAAGGGTATATGAATTTCAAGAGCAGGAGGACGCAGAGTTCTTCATTCATACCCGGGAAATTTTCGGGGTGACAGGGTGTTAAAACTAAATGCTTACTTATTTCCTTTTTTTCACTCTCAAACGCAAGAAAAGCTAATGTTTTTTTTTTTTTAATTTGAACGACACAAATACCCACATTAAAAAATGTTTTACGACATTTATAAGTTCTCTGGTTTCTATTTAATAAGTTCCATTAACATTCCTCGTCCATTGCATAATATTAGGTGTCTTGGTTATAACTTATTGTTCGGTATTTTTTCGCCAGTTTTTAAACCTTATACTATTCTTTGTGCTCAGACAAAAAGAAAGAAAATAAAGAGTCGATCGCCCCCCCCCCCCCTAACAAACACTTTCGACGGGCCGCATCGTCGCTCTAAAGTTTCGCAAAATGGCGGTGATTTATACAACCAGAAATTCATGACGGTTTACAGCCGAAAGTTTTGGCGGGAACTTTTCCATAAATCTCAGTTTTATGTCGAGAGACGCCAACAGCTAACACTTCACTTTCATATTTACATAAATTTTAAAGGATTTTTTTCGCGGTCTGGGGAGGGGGGGGGGGTTCTAAAATAAAATCTGTTTTTTTTTTTGTTTTTCATATTTTTGTTCTTTTTTATACAATAATTTTCTTTTCTGCTATGTTTCATTTTATACTTTTTCGTTATTATTTTATTTATTTTTGAATTAAAAAAACAAAGGTTTATTCGCCCCAAACAAGGCATATTGCCACTGAGACATAAAGGGCTACTGTGATTAAGGGCAAGGTTTATAGGGGTAATGTTAAGTGCGGTATTGTGCCGCAAGATGTTTTTTCGCACTAGATTTGATAAATGATGTTGGTTAAGTGATCAACGACACGGACTGACGACCTGAGTGTGCCAAGTTCGAATCCAGTTCGTTCCACAGAAACCCTTTCACTAAGGATGTTGACAACCTTCACGTGGTCCCTCCCGTAAGTACCCGATTTTTTTCTAGAAAGAATTCTTAACTAGAAAGATATCGGGGAAAGCAAAGCCAACAATAAAATCATCTGATTCATAAGATATAGAATGAATGCCATTACATTTACATTTCTCCATGTTGGTATGGTCTTAGAAACAAAGCGCAGGGAGGGAATTCCAAAGGCAAGCGGTTCGAGGAAAGAAGCGATTAGAGTAACAAGTTTTCCGGTATCTGGGGGCTTCTACAGTGAAGGTATGTGATTTTTCACCAAAAACATAGAAAATTACCGTTTAATGAAGAGAAAGTCAACAATGTTTAAAGCATAAAAACGTAAAACAACTGAAAAAAAAAATGAGAGTAGCAGTTGAAGCCGAATATGCTTGAATACTGGAATAAATGTTGCAGGACGTTTGTACGTTCATTTCTTTACGATATGAAAAGTGTATAGAGCAGAACGGGTTGCGTTTAGAGTTAGGTTTCATTTTATGAACATTCTGAAATTACCCCAAGTCGTGTTTACTTTTATTCAAAATTTCTGCAGTCTGTCACGCTCGAGATGTAAATGCTATTCAAAGCTGCGTCCACACATTTCTATAAGAATAATTATCTGTCCGTCCGTCAGTCTGTCACGCTTGAGTTGTAAATGCTATTCAAAGCTGCGTCCACACATTTCTATAAGAATAATTATCCGTCCGTCCGTCAGTCTGTCACGCTTGAGTTGTAAATGCTATTCAAAGCTGCGTCCACACATTTCTATAAGAATAATTATCTGTCCGTCCGTCAGTCTGTCACGCTTGAGTTGTAAATGCCATTTTAATACGTCTGATAATAACCGTTGTTATCGATTTGATAACAAACCAAAAATGATCAATGGATGAAGTATAACCATTAACAGATTTATTAGATAACCTTACATATTAAATGATAATGTAGGAGCCGCTGAATGCGCTATAATTAAGTCGGTGATGGCGAGGCACATTTTGTTTATTTCTTAAACTGTAATGGTCGTCATTTCACTTCAAGGGCAGATAACTCTCCTTTCTCCGATGCAAGGGAAATACCACCCAACACATTTATAGCTGCGTATAAGAAGCACTGTCCGCTCGTCAGTCTCTCCTGCTTAGCTTGTAAATGCCATTTTTAGCTGCTTTTACGAATCCTTATGAGAAGCAATGTTCGTCCGTCTGTCCGTCATACTTAATTTTGAAATAGAGTTTCCATCGCTAAACGCGCTAATCGAATAGACGCACGCTTCTTTTTTCTTTCATCTTATCCATTTCATTACTGCACATTTGCGCCCTTGGCCTCGTGTTTGCCAATTTTGCAAATTAGACTAGCGTGACATTGATAATGCTTAGAAATCTATGCACGAAAAGTGAGGCTCCTGCAATTCGATTAGCACTGGGTGTCCTGCATTACTAATCATGTGCTATAAATTACGCGGCTTACAAAGAAACTGTTAAAAGTAGGATTAATGTAATGAAAACACAAACACACTTAACATTGCTGGGATGCGGAAAACAAATACTACACTTTGATCTTAGCCAAAAGACCATGGAACCATAAAAATAATGATTTTATGGCTAGGCATTTTTAAATGAATGAAGACCCATGATTTAATCTATTATTGTATTATTTGTTAATGGGAGTGGGTAGTGTAGTATCGGTTCTGTTGTCATAAGATCGTCCTGCCAGGAATTACCTCCTTCTTCTAAAAGGGTGGGGGTAATCCTCCCAGGTAATACATCCTCCTTTGAGATAAGGGGTAATTTAGTATATGTTCTGTTGTCATGAGACCTTCTTCTCAGGGACTACCTTCTCCTTTTTTGGGTGAAGAGAAGGTTTTGCAGCATTATTTCTGTTTCCATGATACCATACTCGCAAGTATTACCTTCTTTTATGGGGAAAAATCCTCACATGTATTACCTCCTTTATTTTAAAACGGGGTATTGTAGTAGCTCTTCTGTTGTCGTTATACCATTCTACTAGGCATTACTTACTTTTGTGAGGATAGTGTAGTATATGTTCGTTCATCATAATATCACCCTCTGAGGCATTACCACCTCCTTTATTGAGGTAGGGGAACAATACTTCTAGGCTTTATTTTCTTCATTTGGAGGAGGTAGTGTAGTATATTTTCATTCGTCTTTATACACTCTTCCTAGGCATTACTTCATCTTTGGAACTGTATTATATATGTTCGTTCCTCAAGATACCATCTTCCCAGGATTACTTTCTCTTTTCTTTTCTGGGGGGAGATAGTGTACTATCTATTCCATTGTCATGATATCATTCTCCCAAGCATTAACTCTTCTTTTTGGGGATGGGGGTAGTGTTCGTTCGTCATGATACCATATTTTCAGCCATTACCTCCTCGTTTGGGGGTCAGTGTATTATATGTTTTTTCACCATGATTTCACCCAGCCTAGAAAAATATGCGATTAGAGCATATATTTGCTAGTATATATATATATATATATATATATATATATATATATATATATATATATATATATATATATATATATATATATATATTGTGTGTATTTAGGCAGCATATTTTCATTTAGGCAAACATTATTAAATAACACGATGGACAATTCGGAAAATTGAAAAAAAAAAAGTCGCATCAAACAAAACCACTCCGTGTTATTTAATAATGTTTGCCTAAATAAATATATATATATATATATATATATATATATATATATATATATATATATAGAGAGAGAGAGAGAGAGAGAGAGAAAGAGAAAGAGAGAGATGTGGGAAAATGTTTGTTCATATACCTTCTGTTTTTACATAGACGAACATTTTCAAAAAGCTCGATGATTGCAAATACATAATAACAGAGCATATATAAATAGACAATATTAGGCTGCATATTCCAATGACCAAAGTTTTATTCATCATATTGTACGTTTTTTCTAATTGAAAACTTCGATACATTTTTACGGACTGTTTTATCTATAGCTGACCATGGCTATATGAAACTTCAACCCTAAGATTAACCATAGTAACACTAGTGATAGGCACAGATACAATACGATACTAAGACAGACTCCACTTCAAGATACTTACATTTGTAATATTAAGAAGAAAAAGATGCACAGAAAATCGATTTGGTTTAACCCCATACAGTAAGCACATTCTTACTAACATAAATAAAAAATTCTATCGCCTTGTAGAAAGGAACTTTCCTCGTGATAGTAAACTATGTAAAATTATCAATTAAAAACATTATTAAATTATCATTTTTCACTTCTAAAAACTTCGCTTTAACCATTGCAGCTTCTAATTATGCTAAAATAAACAATATAATTAAAAATGGTGTAAGTAATGTCCTTAAATTCCTATTGTGGAACCCTAATGTAATTGTAGAAACCTATATGAGTGTCCGTTGAAGGAGAAATGTTTAATTTAAAATTTAGTGTATAAGTGTAACATGACAGGGAGAAATAGAACTAAATAATACTTTGGATCAACTAAGTGCATTGCCAAGGATAGGTATAGTAACCATGTGTTCTCATTCAAAACATAACCTAATTCTGATTGTATAAAAAAGCCCTACTACTCCAGCTAAATGTGTCACAAAATTACGTACATTAACACACAATTTAGGTTAAAATGGTCTCTATTGGGTAGATCTGAGAAATACAAACCATGTAAATCCAAGATATTCAACGTATGCACTCTGGAATTTTATCATATAATAACATCTAATGATAATTTGATTAACAAGAAACAGAGAGTAATTCAAAATTGCTTGTGTCCCTTTAAGGCCAGATTAATAAACTACAGTGGAAAGTATTATGAACCGAGATTTTTTATGAGAATGACAAAATTAGGGATTGTTGAATGATTACACACACACAAACATATATATATATATATATATATATATATATATATATATATATATATATATAGACTCACGGTTTTGAAGTAGGTTTAGTAGGTTAAATAGTTATGGTTAATAGGGTTATCATGATGTTGTCAGTTAGATTTGTATATCTTTTTATGAGCGTAAAAATGTTGGATTTGAATGTAAAGAAACAAGTTTAGTTACCAATTTTTCTTGGAATTAGGAATAAGTAGTGAGAAATATTTGTTTATGATAGGTTATATGACAATCATTGCTTGCAATAGTTAGTATGTATAAATGTTTTATTTTGTTACAGGGAACACACACACACACACACACACACATACACACACACACATATATATATATAGTCTTGGAAGTTTCTCAACCATTAAAACTATAAAAAAAACAAAAAAACAACAACCTTAAGTCCCAAGTCGTTCAGTGGAAAATCACTTATGTAAGTCAATTTAACTTTTACAGTTATTATATTAGTTTGCTTCTAACATTATTCAAGGGATCATCAGTTGTTTACCATGAAAAACTGTTTCTGGAATTTAAATACAATATATATGTATGTATATATATATATATATATATATATATATATATATATATATATATATATATATATATATGTATGTGTGTGTGTGTGTGTGTGTGTGTGTGTGTGTGTGTGTGTGTGGCATATATATATGTGTGTGTGTGGCATAATTTATCGACAGAAAGTATATGTAGCATCTGGTGGCATTATTTTACATTTTTAACCTTAGTAATTTACTAGATAATCTAATTAATAAGATTAAGCCAGTAAGTTTTGTTGGACTATCTCGAATTTAATTAGGAGCAATATATCAGTGTTTCGTATGTACACTGTAACTAGTTTAACCAATGATTAGCATTGGTAAATTGCAAACTAACAATATTAATCATAATCTGAATAAAAACTAGCATAACATATATAGAACCGATAGAATATAAATAACTGACCGAATATTTTAATAAGTGTTACACCGGCCGTTCTTACACAGGAGAAACTACACCGGTTGTCACTATAAATAGTGCGAGTCACCATAGACACTGAAGACAAAGCACAGTCTTGTAACTGTCTAGCCAAGAGCTAGTCAGTTTCTTACTTTGTTAATACACTTGTTAAACCAACCCTCGACTTGACTTCCTTTATTTATTATTTACTGTGGGATAACTTCACAACAATAAGTAATATTACAATTTATAAAATAGCTTAGTTAAAGTGATCTCATATTATTTCCAATTTAAATTCCATTTGATACTTTACACATATGTATTAAAATCTAAAAGCCATATCGGTTATGCTTAGTTTCATCATTAACAAATGTTAATTTACTAATTCATGTTGAGTAATATCTTGTCCATTATATACATTAATCATATCCATTATACACTTATTCTTAAATCACTTAGTTCAATATGTTGATTGGTCAATTAACAGTCACTATACCTCTCATATAATCTCTATAATACACTCATTTTCTTTTCTTAGTTTGATTGGACACATATGTCTTTTATTTCTATCTAACACTAAAGGTATAGGTGTGTAAGTTTATAAGACTTTTCTCTGACGGTTATCTTTGGTTAATAAATGAGATAACCCAATTAGATTTAATAAGTGGTTGTCGCCCTTGCATTTATTGTTGAATTTGTTTATTGTGACGTGTCGAGTAAAAATAAAATTGTTGGAAATTTGGTAGCTAGAAATTTGATGATAGTCCTTAACTAAATTTTAAAATAGTGTTTAAATTTTACCACCTGACCTTAGATTAGTCCTTTTTATAAAGGTAATTATTCAATTTCATTATTCATTATGACGGTTGATGACAAGTATTTGTTGACATTGGATTTGAAGACGACCATGTTGTAGCCAACAGGAAAGAAGTCACGTGGTAATGTGTTCTACAGATAAGAAATTATTGGAAAGAAACAATGTTCATGTAAATTCCGTTTTATACTAGGCACACGGAAGGAGAAATGAAAGTTATTTGCAGTTGTGGCAGTAGGACGGGCTTTTACCGTGAATGTCTTACAAGAAGGAATCAAAGATTGGAGCTCAGTCGAGTATCCTTCATTGAAATATAATTAAAACAAAATTTATATATTTTATGCAAGTGTCTTCACGTCTTGCAATCAATGGAATTCAATAACAGACAGTAGATCCCTCATCATTATCTTCATTAAAAACATTTTTTGTCTACCTCAAACAAGGCGTATTGCCACTGAAGCGTAAGGGGCTACTGTGATAAGGGCCATATTTATAAGGCGCAACCTAGGTAAAGATTTGGGAAGCAAAATGTTTGTTCACATTATATATACATTTCTGCATGTTGGTACGGTCGGGGGAAAAAGGGAGCAGGGAGGGAATTCCAAAGACTAGCGGTCCGACGAAAGATGTCATTAGTGCAGAAATCTTCTGGCAACTAGGAACCTCTACAGTAAAGGGGTGTGATTTTGCTGCTAGTCAGTGGGTCGGGAGAATTTCCCTTGGGTGGTACAACTGCAGTTAGTTCATTGAAGAACATTCCGTGGAAGTACTTGTAAAACAAGCACATTGATGCATCATTGCGGCGATGCGACAGAGGCTGGGGCTTTGTAGCCAGTGCGGGACCTACTAGATTAAAAATTCTTCACCCCGAAGGAAAGAAAGGGCGAAGTCCCGACCCGACCAGAGAAAGAACCAGTAACAAAGGAGTTAGCCAAAGAGAAGTGGTCCAAAGAGAAGTTATCATCGCTGACCATCTGGTCGATACCAAGTAACGGACAAGCATCCAACTGTGTAAATCGGTTGAGCATTTGCGAAAAGTCGATAACCAGCCGCTTTGAACTGTTTTATTTCCAGAGGATGTCACTATGATTTGTGCCCTTCTGTGGGGATTTGCTTTCTTCTACTAAGCCTTCTCTCTTTGCATTTTGGTTATTTCTGATTGAATAAATCGTGTGTCCTCAACAGAATATTGTCTTTATTTTATGGCTATTGGTTTGCAGTTTGTGGTTGAAATGCCGAAGAGGGAGAGGTATTTTACGTCTATAGTAGCCATGTTGCATATATTTAATTCTGATCCCCGTCTAAAAAATAGTTTAACATGGAAATACCGGCTTAGAAAATCATAGGATATTTATATTTTATTAATATTGTAAATGTCCTGTGCATAAAAGGGTTCAAGGTAAAAATGGAGAATAACTTTAGCTAATGAATGTATCCTTCATATATATATATATATATATATATATATATATATATATATATGTAAATGAAAAAAGTTTTTTTTCATCTATCCGAACTATATTAACATGAAAACACGTTAGGATGATTTAATTCTAACGATATCAGAATATATTGAAATACCCTATATATAGGCATCTTCTACTAACTCAAACAAATCTCGATTTTGTTTATTATCATATTTATTTATTTTTAAGTTTTTAATAAATAAATGTTCTGTAATATACGTTTCTACTTTGTGTTGTCAAATTTTATTCTATTCTACAGACGCAATCGTTTTATCGATAAGACTGTTATTATAATTATAAATTAAATAAGATATAAAGATTTTATTTAAAAAATGATAGCGTTTAAAAACTTATTTAGAATTCATTTTCAAGGGAGATAATTTACTTTCGGCTTTAGTAAAATGTCAAATATCGCTGAGATGTCGAACAGATACGACAATTTGATCTTAGACAAAAGGCCACGGAACCATAAAAAATATTTTTTGTGACAAGGCATTTTTAATTTAAAAAAAGAACAAACAAAAAATCGATTAAATTGGAATATTTTTTAATAGGCGGTGTAGTGTAGTATCGGTTCTGTTGTCATAAGACTGTCCTCCCAGGAATTACCTCATCCGTTTTTCAGGGTATGTAGAGGAGAATTCCCCCAGAATAATAAAATACCCAAGACTCGATTTAGTCAGAATACCTTTTACCGGGGAGGGGTAGTGTAGTATCGATTCTGTCAGGGAAGGGTCAGTGTAGTATACGTTCGTTCACCATAATACTAGCTAAGGGAGAACGATCACTCAAGTTTATAATAAACATGTCTTTTTAAACTAGAAAATTATGAAAGTTATCGTTCTTCTTTAGCCAACATATTCATCTTTGTTTATAAAGATGGCGACTATATTTTTCCAGCGAATTTTCATTTAGGCGTTTCACGTGGACAATGAAACTTGTCATGGTTTTTACTGTTATCTAAATAAATAAATGCAAAAGTTTTTTCCACATATTCTAACTATATTGATATTAAAACGGTTTATGCTTATTTAATTTACTGTAGTATATTTTCATTCGCCATGATACATTCCTCCCAGGCATTACCTCCTCTTTGGGGGAAGGCCGTACAGTATACATTCGTTCCTCACGATACCATTTCCTCACGATTACCAGTTTTGTGTGTGTGGGGAGTTAGTGTACTATCTATTCTGTTGTCATAATATCATCGTCCCTGGCATTAATCCCTCCTTGAGGGGTTCAGTGTATGTAGTTCGTTCATCATGATATAATCCTCTCAGCCTCTCATTTGCATATTTATTTATTTTCAAGTTTCTAATAAATTAATATTTTCTAATCTGTTATTAATTAAATACATGCGTTTATTTTTTTTAATACATTTGTTGTTGTTGTTCCTAATCCTATTTACTTTCTCCCACGAGAGAAGAGTTAGACACAATGTCAATATTTAACGTTGGGAGAATCCAGCCCCTCCAAAATTGGCACTCTGAATTGGAACAACAATTTCAATTGCCACGGTCTAGAAGGATTTCTCCTTCACTGACAGAGAACATAATGAAAAGCCCTTTAACCCACCCGTGACGTCACCAGTTGGCCGCTCCTGGGCTGGTTAGTCACGTGATCCTGTTGGTACAAAAGTTGCTGCTTCGAAGAAGGCCACGGTTGTCGAAGAGGCCTCTCATAAGGTCACATCCACCCCCACGTTGTGTTTGTTTAGATAAGTGGGTGACCGTTGAGGGGGAATCAGCGACTCGGGCTCCCTGTGGAATGAAAGGTCATTCATGCAGAACTGTTGAAGGGAAGAAATCAAGTCCGTTGTGGTTTTCTTAGAAAATAATTATTCTTAATAATGAATAATGAAATAAAATATACACTTGTTGAGTCATTAGGCCAGTTGGCCAGATAATGTTGAGTTCACTCTGGTATGTAATTGGACCGATGGACAATTTATCCCTCTATCAGTGGCGTGCTGTTCTAAGCTTGGGCGAGGACACACGTGTCCCGATAGGTGTGATATCTTTCACGGATAGAGAAGGGTTCTTATGTCCGTTTCTCTCATTGATTAATTCACGGTCTGCTTGGTGTAACTCTAGCTAGTCCTCGCCCAATGCTTATCACCGACTGGTTAGTCCTCGCCCAATGCTTATCACCGACTGACTGGTCCTCTCCCAATGCTTATCGCCGACTGGCCAGTCCTCACCCAATGCTTATCGCCGACTGACTAACTCTCTCAACTTCAACTCACTTATATGGAAATCGCTTGTGAATCTAACAACAAAGTTCAACTTCGATAATGTTATTGAGACATAAGATGTTTATAGGTCACTCTGACAATATAAACCAAACTTGAAAATTGTTTATCATTATCCAAATTATAAGTATATTACATTTCCACTGTTTTCCAATTCGAAACAACAAGGTTCAATTCCGATAATGCCATCTGAGATTGAAGATGTTGAGAGGTCATTGATCATATAAATTGATATATGAACTTGTTTATCTTCAGTGGAGAATGTTATTTATCAAGCTAACTCTCATTTGGTTTATTTAAGGTCCAATGTTGGTTAATGTTTATGGATACAGAAGAGGTCTATAGGTCACTCTGACAATATAAATTGATACTCTTATTTCAAACCAGAAATTATATTATATTCTACTGGGCCAATATATAGTGTGCCGGTGCTGTTAAGAATGACAACATACTTTTTACATTGCTCTTGGTTATTACATAATTTAGTTGCACACGTGTGCATGTGTTTATTTATTTCTAAGATGAAACCATGTTAGAAAGTGGGCTCCCTCTACCGAGCTAGACAACTTCTCACACCTGCCAGTATAAATAGCTTCCAAAACTTTCAATCTTTTAATAATAAAGAATTTTAAAGCCAGTTTAAATGACTTTCTTTTCGACATCTTAAAAACTTTCCAATTTCCTTTCGAATTTCGAATGGTCCCAAAGTAATTAATTTATTTTTTCAATCATTTACAAAATATTAAAATGGTTAATTTGCTTTGAATAATTCGAAATGCATTCTGGTTGGTTTAATTTAATTATATTTTATAGGATTTTGACATGTTCGTTTTATTTTATGCTATGCATTTTTCATTCAATAAATATTCGAGTAATAGTAAATAAAAACAAATTCCATGTGAAATTATAAAAAGTACGTTGAAACAAGAAATACAAATGTAACGTAAATGATAGATATGTGTGGCGGTTATAGATATTTACAAGAATGTCTGCGTGTGCTAGTGTGCGTGCGTATATATAAGTATGTAAGTAAACCGCTTATAAAGGCTGCTTTCCCCAAATTGATTTATATTTTTGCCCTTTTCCTTGTCTTTATGTTCAGGTCAATCAACATTGTGGGGCGTCCTTAGACACAAATGTTCTCAGTTGAATACCAGCCAAAGAATCCGATCGAATAATCACTAAGCCGTTTCCTTTCTTTCGCCCGTAAAAACAAAATGGCCGCCTGTGGGTTAAAAAAAACAACAACCTTGTACTTCGGGTTGTTGCTTTTCTACCAGTTCTGCCAATAATGGACGTCCAAATAAAAGTAAAAGGCCGGCAGTTCAAATACAGAATTTCAACTTAAGTGGACATTCATGTAAGCATGTAGCTGTTATCTACCCTGAGGCAACAGCCTCCTGCTGATTTGACCACAAGCCGATGATGAGTGACGGACGAATTCTGAAGGATATTCTTCATGCAGAACTGTCAACTGGGATAAGAAAAAAAATTGGCAACCAACAGTTTCGAGTTAAGAACTCATATCGTTTAATATAAACCTTGTTATTACTTTGAGGTGTGTAGGGTCCTTTGTTTGTTACATTTCAACTCAATGATGGGTGTATAAACCGTTATATACCCGTGTTGTCGTCGTCGTGGACCAAGATTCTTTTCGTCTGCTGATAACCACACTCGGACGCCGATGTTTATAAAAAAGTTTATTTAAAAAGCTAAACAGTCACAGAAAAAAAACATCAGAGAGACAACTTACTTATACACGCGTGAGATACACACACACAGACACACACACATATATATATATATATAAATATATACATAAATATTTATATATATATATACATATATATAAATATATATATAAATATTTATATATATATATACATATATATAAATATATATATAAATATTTATATATATATATATACATATATATAAATATATATATAAATATTTATATAAATATTTATATATATATATATACATATATATAAATATATATATAAATATTTATATATATTATACATATATATAAATATATATATAAATATATATATATATATATATAAATATTTATATATATATACATATATATAAATATATATATAAATATTTATATATATATATATATACATATATATAAATATATATATAAATATTTATATATATATACATATATATAAATATATATATATAAATAATATATATATATATAAATAATATATATATATATAAATAATATATATATATATATATATATATATATATATATATATATATATAGAGAGAGAGAGAGAGAGAGAGATAGCTTGTCTCACTACATCCAACTACACTGTGCGTTTTATTCCCCATTGGGAGCAGCACCTAGACATATCTTTTCTGCTTGAAGTCTTGCCAGCCAAAGAGACAGAAAATCCCCGACCGGAAGTAACGTAGTTTCATTGACTTCCGCTTTGAGGGAACCAATGACCATAAAGGTGTCACTCAAACCTTTCCATTAAAATACAACCTTTTATATGTAACATATAGGCAAGCATGCATCTGTAGAGTTAAGAATTTCTACGTAGCTCTGCTTTTGCGTAAAATAATAGAAGCGAGGTGACTTACTCCAAACTGATAGTCACTTTCCGGTAGTGGCGTAAAAAAGAAAATGCGTGGAAAATAGACAGTAGTTAAAGCTCTTTGGGGTTGTCTGCATAATGGAGCAGACGTATTTTCAATGGTCTTCTTCCCTTTCCTCTTCCGGAGTCAGGTAGGATGAAACACTAATAATGTGCATTAACACTAAGTAGTGCTAATACTGTGTAATTAAACTACACTAAAAATTATTAAAACTTCAAACCGATAAAGTGTTTTTTTATTCTACGAAAGAACGATTATAACTTCTGCCATGAAGAAAGAGAAAGAGAGTGACAGACAACAATACACACGCTGCTACAACACGTATTGCATTCTACTGATACACTACGCGTGTGTCGGGCATAATTATTACGAGACCAGATTCGTTCGCTATCTTACACATGGTGGTAAAATGTGTTTATAAAACTGCAAAGTTCATTAATTATATTTCATGGGTGTGAAAAGGCTTTAGTCCAACTTCTAACAGTCCTCGCCATCCTAACTGAGGAAATGAATAGACTTCGCCTACCATGCCATCTCAAGAAATCACTTCTGCAAACCCTTCTTTTGCCTGTTCTTTGGTGGATATATTGGTACGTATTCTGCGCTTTCTTCAGATTGATCAGAATTACGCAAGTCTAAACTGCTTAGTGTGTCCCAAACTCTTTTTTTCTGTTCACCCTTCCGAAGTATTTCGTCCATCGTGTTCAACTTGCGGGCAGGATGCAGTCGGTTACGGTGGACGACTATCCGTTGGTTTGGTATATTGTTTTCTATTCGAAGATTTACATCGTTTTCCAACCTCTCAAAAATAGTCCATGCAGCATTTCTTCTCGGTGCCAAAATAGTACATATATTTTCTTATCCACTTTCTTTAGAATTGCAGAAGATTATATTTTTTTAATGTATTGTTATTTCCATTTGGCAAAATATTTGCATGCTCCACCGAGACGAGCTTTATCTTTACTGGGTAGTTATTTGCTACTGTTAATATATGTTGCATTATACAATCGCCGACGATGAGATTTGATTGCAACATGGACTTTATTTCAAATACTACTTAGCAGCGTGTTCATTTCGTACCAGATCTTTAACTGGTATTTAATGCGAATGCAACTTCCGGTAATATGCGACGCTATTCCTTTCGACGTAATGAACGATCAGATTAAAGAAGGTATTACTTCTCCAATGTTTCTAGTTTAGCATTCACCAAATAATAACATATAAAATTCCCAATCCTTTCTGCAATCCAATCATATTTATTACAAATAAACTATAGTCTATGCATGGTTTATCCACCAAGTTTTAGTTAGGAATACACAACAGTCTTTGTTTTATAATCGTTTAAAATTATACGCCAAATATGTACGTCTGCGTTTCTAGCACATCTGGATAGGACTTATTTTGACTGTGATGGTCCTTTCCTATACGGGAATAGCCTGGGAATTGTTTTGATAGACATTATATCGGAGAGAACCTCACAGATAAAAATCTGATGTTAAGGGTTAAGGTCCGGTGAGCATGAAGCCCATTCATGATCACATCTCCTACTGATGAAATGATTATCTAAGTGTCTTCGCATATTATTGAACTGGAATAAAACAGTGTTGGGCATTTATGACTGAAACTTGGTGAGTAATCCAGACGTCGACTAAATTTATGTGTACCAAATACGGTGAATTGCAGAAATAATTGTGTATTTCATTAAGGCTTGCATGAGTGGGTAGAAATTTTTTTTTTTTGGGGGGGGGGGGGGAGGGGCACCCAATACAATTGATATTGATAGACACAGATTCCATTGTATTATTCGAAACGTGTAAAAGTGGCAATGGCGCCTTCGCCACTCGTATATCTTGTTTAGTAGGTAGACACACTAAGTACATAATGATTAGTTGGTGAACTGACTTGTACATATTACATTAGTCGAATATATTCTTAAAAAGAAATATGTTTTTTGTTCGTCTAAAAGTGTTCAATTTTATTGTGATAATTGTTACAAAGCGTCACATAGAAGCTGGGATAACCTGGTCCCCTTTATTGACCAGCATATATTCTGCTACTCTTAATTGATTAGTGATTCGCGTATGACGTCCCACGTGAATAGTATCATCATCATCTCATCATATGTCCCGTGGTCTGAATGACCGTTAGGCGCTAAAGATGGTCTGGCAACCAGCTTTCTCTAGTCCCTTGAACGAGTCAATGCAACGTTTCACAAAAATAAATGCGGTACTTTCTTCTATTCTCTTCCTTGAGCGAGTCAACACAACGTGCACTTCTTCTTCTTCTTCTTCTTCTTCTTCTTCTTCTTCTTCTCCTCCTTCCGTTCGCGCTCACCTCCTAACGAATCTCTCCAAATCACATTTTTTCCTAAAAAAAAAAAATTAATTAAAACTTTACGTGAATCGGCGTTTTCGGGTTCGCGCCCGCAGCTCTCCTCCGCACAAGCAGCAAACCAAACGTCTTCTTTTCGACCGCCGCGGACAAGCGTCTTAGTCCACAGCAGCCGCTGCCTCTCCTGCTCTCCGCTACACCTCTCCATTTTCTGCCTCCTTCAGCGTATTACCTGCGTCAGTCGTGTCCACTTACGGATGTTGTCTTCCCACCTTTTGTTGTCTGTCCCTCCATCTTACCACCCCCTGTACAGTTTCTTTGCAGGATTGTTTTAGCGAGATTTGATAGTCGTGTGACATGGCCTTACTATTTCATTTTCCGCCTTTTCACAATGGTCAGTAGATCCTCACATGGAGCGGTAGAATTCTCCAATCATTTTGCAGCAACCTTAGCATCAGATTTCATTTTAGATCTGGAGCGAAAGTAAGTCCTGGGAACTTATCAAAAAGGGGCTTCATCAAGAAGGGAGCATCTCATTACGACTGGGTCCCAAAAAGTATCTGAGCGTTGCTGGTGAATAACGAGAAGCTAACATGCTACTTTCTTCCTATTGCATCACGTACTCTAGATCGGAGGAGAGAGAACCAGTAAGATGTTGGTCAGCAATTCTTTTCGAAGTTCTGCCATAAACAGTTGTGTACTCTCCGTAGATGTCAACAAATGATCTCAGAATATAATTTGGAAGATCGTTAATGAAGATCAATAATAGAGTTAAGTCCAGAATTGATCTTTGATTCAGACCGACATTAATACTGTATGATTCAGACTTCTACCCATTAACAACTATTTTATGGACCTATCAGAGAGAAATAATTTTATGGTTTAGAAGACATTGCCAGATAAGCAAGTATGTGATGAAAACGTTCGTTTCAGACTCTATCAAAAGCCTTTGATATGTGGAGAACTATTGTCCTGGAAACAAAGACGCTATTGAGAGATTCACTGATCTTATGCGATACTAAAGTCAGCACGTCAGAAGTTGGTCTTGCAGGGCGAATCTTCCATTGCTTATCACTAAGTAGATTGCTTTTGTTAAGGTGGTTTATAACTTCTTCATTATCACAAATTCAAGCAACTAACTCATGTCGCACATGAGACTGATCAATCTACTGGGATGCACACACTGATCACTAGTATTTTTAAATACTGGTCAGACCGACGAAATTTTACAAGGAGATGGAAAGCACTTTCCCTTTAAGCAACGATTGAATAATCTTGTTATTATTATACGGCAACATATTTTAAATAAAAATGACTGGAATGTTGTCAGGATCAGTTGCCTTACTGACATCGAGGTTCCTGATAAGCGTGGCGAAATCCCGAAGTGTTTTCAGTCATAGCGGGTAAATTATGGAAGTAGATTGTTCTGATCGCAAAGGGTGGAATTTTACGTAAAGTTCTATGAGGGATTCAATCTTCTTCTTCTTTCGTGTGAATCATATGATTCTGGTGTTGGCATTAGTTTCCCCGGTGTTTTTCTAGGAAGGACTCTTTCTGGAAAGACATCGGGTACTTACGGGAAGGACCACGAGAAGGTTGCCAACATCCCGAAGTGAAAGTGGTACTGTGGAACCGACTGGATTCGAACTTGGAACACCCATGTCTTAAGTCCGTGTCCATATCCACTTAACCACCGTCATTTCTCAGGGATTCAATAATAACTACTGACTTCATTAAAAAAAGACAAAACCCTCAAAAACTTCTCTTTGAAATCATTGATGCTATGACATCATCCTCAAATCAATTTAATCACCGCACGCGATGGCGGAACAAGGCTCGAGCAGGAGATTGAATTTGTTTCCATTTCGACTTATTTGATTGAAGCGAGTTTAATTTTGGCAAATGGCGCGAAGCCACCATTTTGTTATTGAAGTTCGAAACGTGTAATGCGGCAGGCGGCTTGGAAAATTTATGGCTTAATCAGATCGATATCAATCACCTCTTAAAACGCCGGGAAATACAAAAAAGAATAAAAGAGGGAACGGGCCCCCAGGCGGGGAGGGGGTATCGAATTATGAAGTTATTCATTTATGTATGCTAAGCAAACAAAAGAATCACGTGACAGGGGGAAATGCGGGAAAAATGAAATTAACAGGACGCATAGGCGGGAAAAATAATGATATATTTATCTTTATTTATTTTTATTGGAGTAAAAAGCTATTTACTTGTCAAACAAGAAATACAATTAAATTATGTTGAATAGAAATTATATCTCTATCTTTATAAAGTTGTGTATGTGTATATGTTTCTATATTTGTATGCACAGGATTCACTCCTAAACTAATTAATCGATCATTATGAATTTTGGGGCACAGCTGCTAGGCGTATGGGGTCGAGATGAAAGCTATATTTTTTTAAATTTAGTTTTATGAAAATGGGATAAAGATAGGGTAGAAGTCTTTCGTGAAATTTAAGATACCCCCGGTTTTTGTGAAATTTTAACAATAGATATTAGACATCAATTAAATAACATTCCCAAAATTTCAGTTTATTTGTGGCATTTAAAGGGGGTTCTATAGTGTATAATATGAGAACAAGCTCCCATTTGAAAATTAAAATATTTCAGATTTGCATTAGATTTGATCTATAGTCATTAGACACTAATTAAGCAAGATAATTTGAATTTAATGTTTTTCATAAGACTTCTTAGCTTAAGCCTTAAATTTGAGGCAATTTCTAGAATCAAAATCATGTAATGGACTTCTAGACATAAAATTTAGTTCAACCCTAGATCTTAGTTATTACTGACCGCGAAAGTACAACGCTGTTGCCATCTCGGTTAATTTGCCTGCTGCTAAAAGTTGGTGTCTATACCCTGTGCTGATGAAATGACTTGATATCAATAAAAACCTATATCGTCTTAGAAACGATTGTACACATAACTGCTGTTTATGTTGAATTTGAATTCGTGGAACGCATGTAAATGAATATGTCGTAAATTTGTTTACCTAATATATATATATATATATATATATATATATATATATATATATATATATATATATATATATATATATATAACTTCTTTGTAATATAGTAGGAAAAATCCCAGCAGAGTGCTCGCTTAATTAAGAACGAAAGTTAAAAATTAAGAGCATAATATTTATTTATTTTGGTACAGAAAAATTAATACAACATTCGTACCGTCGGTTTCAAGCTCGGAAAGTCTTAGCCATTCGGCTCTCTTCAGCTTCTGTTGTCATCAGATGATAACAGAAGCTGAAGAGAGCCGGCTAAGACTTTCCGAGATTGAAACCGACGGTACGAATGTTGTATTAATTTTTCTGTACCAATATATATATATATATATATATATATATATATATATTCTATCGATAGGTACGTGTTTCGTCTTTTGAAGACACATCAGTGTCGTTGGACACTGCTAATGCATCAATCCCGAGGAAGGTTTCGAACCTTGAACCGTAGTAACCACCGACCGTGAAGGTTCAGCGTACTTGCCGTCGCAGACAACGTTTTTTGTTTTGTGCAAGAACGTAGGAGAAATATACCGGGTTTTAGATGATCAGAAATAGACTTCCTTTTATTTTCTTCTTTTTATTTTTCATATTTAACTGGCTTTTGAATTTTTTGATTAAAACAATCTATCTCGAGTTCACTTGATGACCCGACGGGTCACATTTTTTAAAACACTTATATAGATCGATCTTAAATGTGTGTGTGTGTGTGTGTGTGCGTGTACGCGGTAAGCAAAGTCTGCATACAATTATCACAGGCTGCACAGTAAACTTACTTGCACAGGAGTAGAAACTTAGCACATTCTGATATGTGGGGACTAGCTTGCCCTGGGATCAGACTCGTTTTTCTGAATTAGGTATGGTTCAGTTCGGTCCCAGGAGGCCATCCTCCAAGGCATTACCTCCTCCTTCCGGAGTAGGTGTTTATTGCCTGAAGCCTGATGTGACCTTACCGAAAAATGCCGGCAGGTCTGTTTTCAGTTAATTTTAGAACGTTCCAGAGAGCCCCATTGGAGGAGGTTGATGTTCCACGTTAAACTAGCGATGTCTAACCTTGCTTTCAGTGGCAAGTGGGTAGATACCCCAATTGAAATGTTCACATAAAGGAACCCATGTCTATTTCACTCGTTTAAATTATTCCATGAAATAAACTTATTAATAACTTTGATAACGATAAAAGAATTTTCGTTTTAAGTCTATCGTCGATGAATTTATCTTTTACTTGCAAAAACCTATGACATTTCGGAGCGCTCAGTGACTTTTATGCGTGAAATAGATTATTAATTTGATCCTAGAATGAAATAGCGCCATTTTTATTGACCCCGTGGCAAACGGTTGTTTTTCAAACAGTTAAAGAGTTATCTTCCTTGGAATTAGACACATAATCAATGGATTCATTTCTTTGTTTTCAAAACCGGCCAGCGGTCATTAGGTTTGCGTAGGAAGGCGGGATCCATTTTTAGATGAGTCGGTCGGGTGGTCTGTCTGTCATAAATGTTAAAAAAGGCATACTAATAAGTAGTGTAGGTGGTACAGTGTTTATCTATCTATCTTTCTATCTATCTATATATCTATCTATCCCTCTTTCTCGCTACAGCTACAGGTTAAACAAGTAAACAATATTATTACTCATGATGATATTCCCTTTTGTTTATAATTGCCTATTCTAATATTTGTATTCTCTCCTTTCTTTATTACCTTCGAGTGTTAATATATATATATATATATATATATATATATATATATATATATATATATATATATATATATATATATATATATATATATATATATATACAGGGTGGCGCAAAAGTCACGCATTAGTATGAACCAGTAATAACTTTCACATTTAATCAAATTTTCTCCTTATTTTTCAGAATATTACAGATATAAACATTGATAATTTATCATGGAAAATATAGCACTGAACAACGAACCAAAATTATTGAACTTTACTTCGGAAACCATCGTTCAATAATCTTAACCCAAAAAGCCTATTGTCGGCATTATAATGTCAGACAATCTCCCAGTCAGACCACAATTGATCGTCTTGTGGTCCGATTTCGGCAGCAGGGTTCAGTGAGTGATCTTCCACGATCTGGCAGACCACGTTCAGTACGGACAGCGGAAAATGTAGCACTCGTTGAGGATAGCATTGCTGAAAATCCACACACCTTAACTTGAAGACGAACCACTCAGATTGGGATGTCCAGAAGGTCACTTCAAAGAATTTTGCGGTAATTGCATCTGTTTCTATACAAAATTCAATTGGTACAGGCATTACAACCCACAGATTTGCAATTACGCGTAGCTTATACTGTTCACATTCAGCAATTAGCCAGAGAAAATAAATGAGTTCATCCATAAGCTGATAATGAGCGACGAAGCCCATTTTCATCTGAACGGGTTCGTAAATAAGCAAAACTGCAGAATATGGGCCATTGAAAATCCAAGAACAGTTCATCAGCGTGAATTACATCCACTAAAATCTACCGTATGGTGTGGTGTTACCTCGGAAAGAGTGATCGGTCCATATTTCTTTAGAAAACGAAGAAGGTGTCGCGGTGACGATAACTGCACAGCGATATCAACAAATAATTGAACATTTTTTAAGGCCAGCTGTTCAGGACAACCCAGAAATGTAGTTCCAACGAGATGGAGCTACTGCCCACACTGCCCGACAAAGTATGGCGCTCTTAATTAGCAGATTTTCTGATTTTAATTGGCTTTCACGTTCACCGGATTTAACAGCCCCTGACCTTTCCCTTTGGGGTTATCTTAAGGAAAGGGTATATGTGAATAAGCCTACAACGATTCAAGAGCTTAAAAACAATATCAGACATGAAATCCAAGAACTAGAGCCAGTTATTCTAAGGACTGTAATGGAAAATGCCCTAACAAGAGCCCGTCTTTGTGAGGCCGAAAATGGTGGCCATTTAAAGGATATTATTTTTAAAAACTACTGCAACAAAATTACCAAGTAAATGTATTATTTATCAGAAAAGCCTAGTAAATTACTTGAAATTACTTGAAATGTTGTAGTTTCTATCACCTAAACAAACCAATGCGCGACTTTTGCACCACCCTGTATATATATATATATTCTAGACTCAGTAGTCTGAGCGTTAACTGCCGTTGGAATAGGATAGTAAATTAACGTCTAAAATTGCAAATTCAGTTGGCATGGTTGTAAGCTGTCAAACAGAACTCAATAAGCAGGACCTAGACTATTGCATTGCACTATAAATTACTGCTTATCGTCAACCTACTTAAAGTGCTCCATCTAGCAAGAGTTTTGAACAATTATGCATAAATAACTATTATTTTAAAATCTGCAATCATCAGTATGGGAGGTGACAATCCCTGCCGGTCGCACGATTCGAACCTCAATACGAAAGTCATTTTTGACTCAGTAGTCGGAGCGTTAACCGTTGCAGCCAGAAAGAGAGAGAAGAGAAAGAGAGAGAGAGAGACTGAGAGAGAGAGAGAGAAACAGAGAAAGAGAAATATAGAGAGAGGGGAGAGAGTTACATATGTTTTAAGCACATTGCTTAATTATTATCGGTTTGTCAGACCCTTTTTAGAATGTCTCCTTTGCATTGAGTCTCTCACCAAGACTAACTATCCTTTCCCAGAATTAACGTCAGCCTAAGAAGCAAAAGTGATAGATATCGTAAAGAATAAGACCGATGGAGCGGGTAACACAACATACTGTTAGGGAGGGTGAGAGTGATGGATAGAAGTCTGTTTGCAATAGCATTTTCATCGTTATTCTTTTTAACCCCCACCCCACCCATACACACCATTTCTATTTTTTTACGTTGCAGATTGAACGAAATTGTTTAGGACGTGATGAAACTAAGTAGTTTATTAGATACGTCGTCCATGCATAATTATAAAAGGATATGTCTGTCAGTCAATCCGCCTGTCTGTCTACTCATATATCAAGCTTAAATTTGAAATAGTATTTTCGTCAGTCTGTCACGCATAAGTTTGAAATAGCATTTTTAGATACGTCGTGCATCACTATGGGAAGCCATGTTTTTCCGTTGGTCGGTCGGTCCGTCCATATGTCACGCTTAAGTTTGAAATTGCCATGCCATCGCTAAACGCGCAGGTTAAATGGACGCATCTTAAGAATAAGTGTTCTTGTTCTTATTTTTTTCTACATTCATGTTAGTCGTTAAGTATTCGCCCTCCTTGAAAATTCCACAGTTGACATATCATAATAGGTAACGTGTGCAGGTAGTTACTACGATATGAATATATTCGGACTTTTCTTGCAGCCGAAAATAATTACTTCCTTATTTACTTAGTCACCACTTATCAAGAGTAAAAACCACTCGAGGATACGGGTTAATAAGATAGATATATTGACAGTTGAATGATGAAGGATATTATGAGAAGATTAATGAATGAAAAGAAATAAAATTTGATTTCTTATGACAAGTATTTTTTAACATTTGATTTAAAGATGACCATGTTGTATCCTTCAGGAAAGTAATCATGTGGCAACGTGTTCAACGGATTCGAAGATTTTAGCAAAAAAAAGTTAATTAGAACTTCTGTTTGAAGTTAGGCACACGAAGGAAGAAAGGGAAAACTTTTCGATGGTCTATCATGCTTAAGTTCGAAAAGGCATGTCCGTTGGTCTGTCAGGCATGAGTTAGAAATAGCATTTTCATCGCTGAACGCGCAGATGAAATTGACGTGGAGGAAGAGGAGTTAGTGACGTTAAGTAAGTAGTTTATTAGATGCGTCCACGCTTAAGTTTGAAATATAATTTTAATTGCTTTTATATTTTGTTAGGTTTGGAAATTTTTTTAGATGAGGATTGATAATTAGTATTAGAACGATTATTCAGACTACTGTTCTCATTTTGGCTGTTATTGGCACAACATTTTGGCCGAATGTCACCATGGACATACTTCAAGTGCATCTTGTCGAACGTGGGAACCTATACGGAATTTCGAACATAACCCTTTATTTAATCCACGGTGGTAGACTCTTTTCGTTCTATCAACCATGACCTACCCGGTAAGTAATGTTTACTTTATTATTAGTTAGTATCGCCTGTAGTGAGGATTGAACCTTCAACCTTCAGAATACTGTCACTTAGAACTGATTAATACTTAACACCTTTATCCATTGTGCCATGTGTGTGGCGTTATGCCCTGTTCTTTAGCTAATCCCGAAGTGCAAAAGCCGTTTGTAGACACCTTCTCCTTCAGTAAAAATGAAGAGTGGAAACCAGAAAAGTTCTTCAGAGCTTTCATTGTATTGTGGCGGAATGCAAACATTCTCTTGATACACTCAGCTTTACATATACAGTTCAGCTCCCCAGCCATCGCATGGAGGGAACAAAAGACGGAACGTCCGCCCACTTTTATCTCAAGGCTAGCTCTGCTGCTTTCTCTAATTCTCTCTCGATTGGTGACCATAATCCTGTAAGTTGTTATTCTTTAACCATTCCTTAATCCAACAGACAACAAACAATAAATGTTTACATTTTCATTTTTCTCTCAATATTGAAATTGTCAAAATAAGAACAGTCGTATTCCAAGCGCGACTTCTACCGACACAATACTCCTGACTTATATCTTATTGCCTCTTATATCTTATTGCCTCCTGACTTATATCTTATTGCCTCCTGACTTATATCTTATTGCCACTTATATCTTATTGCCTCCTGACTTATATCTTATTGCCACTTATATCTTATTGCCTCCTGACTTATATCTTATTGCCACTTATATCTTATTGCCTCCTGACTTATATCTTATTGCCACTTATATCTTATTGCCTCCTGACTTATATCTTATTGCCACTTATATCTTATTGCCTCCTGACTTATATCTTATTGCCACTTATATCTTATTGCCTCCTGACTTATATCTTATTGCCACTTATATCTTATTGCCTCCTGACTTATATCTTATTGCCACTTATATCTTATTGTCTCCTGACTTATATCTTATTGTCAATTATATCTTATTGCCTCCTGACTTATATCTTATTGCCACTTATATCTTATTGCCTCCTGACTTATATCTTATTGCCAATTATATCTTATTGCCTCCTGACTTATATCTTATTGCCACTTATATCTTATTGCCTCCTGACTTATATCTTATTGTCAATTATATCTTATTGCCTCCTGACTTATATCTTATTGCCACTTATATCTTATTGCCTCCTGACTTATATCTTATTGTCACTTATATCTTATTGCCTCCTGACTTATATCTTATTGTCAATTATATCTTATTGCCTCCTGACTTATATCTTATTGCAACTTATATCTTATTGCCTCCTGACTTATATCTTATTGCCACTTATATCTTATTGCCTCCTGACTTATATCTTATTGTCAATTATATCTTATTGCCTCCTGACTTATATCTTATTGTCAATTATATCTTATTGCCTCCTGACTTATATCTTATTGTCAATTATATCTTATTGCCTCCTGACTTATATCTTATTGTCACTTATATCTTATTGCCTCCTGACTTATATCTTATTGTCAATTATATCTTATTGCCTCCTGACTTATATCTTATTGTCAATTATATCTTATTGCCTCCTGACTTATATCTTATTGCCAATTATATCTTATTGCCTCCTGACTTATATCTTATTGCCACTTATATCTTATTGCCTCCTGACTTATATCTTATTGTCAATTATATCTTATTGCCTCCTGACTTATATCTTATTGCCAATTATATCTTATTGCCTCCTGACTTATATCTTATTGCCACTTATATCTTATTGCCTCCTGACTTATATCTTATTGTCAATTATATCTTATTGCCTCCTGACTTATATCTTATTGCCACTTATATCTTATTGCCTCCTGACTTATATCTTATTGTCACTTATATCTTATTGCCTCCTGACTTATATCTTATTGTCAATTATATCTTATTGCCTCCTGACTTATATCTTATTGCCACTTATATCTTATTGCCTCCTGACTTATATCTTATTGTCACTTATATCTTATTGCCTCCTGACTTATATCTTATTGTCACTTATATCTTATTGCCTCCTGACTTATATCTTATTGTCAATTATATCTTATTGCCTCCTGACTTATATCTTATTGCCTCCTGACTTATATCTTATTGCCACTTATATCTTATTGCCTCCTGACTTATATCTTATTGCCACTTATATCTTATTGCCTCCTGACTTATATCTTATTGTCACTTATATCTTATTGCCTCCTGACTTATATCTTATTGTCACTTATATCTTATTGCCTCCTGACTTATATCTTATTGTCAATTATATCTTATTGCCTCCTGACTTATATCTTATTGCCTCCTGACTTATATCTTATTGCCACTTATATCTTATTGCCTCCTGACTTATATCTTATTGCCACTTATATCTTATTGCCTCCTGACTTATATCTTATTGTCACTTATATCTTATTGCCTCCTGACTTATATCTTATTGTCACTTATATCTTATTGCCTCCTGACTTATATCTTATTGTCAATTATATCTTATTGCCTCCTGACTTATATCTTATTGCCTCCTGACTTATATCTTATTGCCACTTATATCTTATTGCCTCCTGACTTATATCTTATTGCCACTTATATCTTATTGCCTCCTGACTTATATCTTATTGTCACTTATATCTTATTGCCTCCTGACTTATATCTTATTGTCACTTATATCTTATTGCCTCCTGACTTATATCTTATTGTCACTTATATCTTATTGCCTCCTGACTTATATCTTATTGCCTCCTGACTTATATCTTATTGCCACTTATATCTTATTGCCAGCCATTCCTATTAAGTATCCTGCTTCTCCGATTACCTCGATTAACACTTGTCCATAAATATGGATAATCCAAATAATACAAATTATATTTTGTTATTGTGTTTATTAGATTAATGCAAACAGCTCGATTAGAAGCTCGATCTGTCCCTCCGCTGGTCTGTAACGAATAAGTTTGAAATGTAATGTCCATTGCTAATCGCGCAGATTAAACAGACGCATGAATATCCGTTTTCGTTTGGGATAAACACGCGCTCTTTAAGCCCCCCCCCCCCACCCATACACACCATTTCTTAACCGATCTGTAATCCTAGGTTCGCTTTTCTTATTCTTGCGTTTATCTGACCATCGCTGAAAACTGATCACGATTCCATGTGCGTGAAATGCGCCTTTTCCAGTTTACACGAAACGCTCTTTCAATAAAGCCGGATTATATCGTTAATCTCTAAAGTATGGCGGCTTTCTCGTTAAATAGGAACATATTAACGCTTGATAATGGCGGAAACAAAACGAACCCTTTTCTTTCCCCGTGCCTCCATTGGCTGTTCGATATACTGGGATTGACCGAGATGACCTCGAATGATTTTCACTAGACCCGTCACCACTAAACCGCTGTTTTTATCACGTTGTTAGCTAAAGGTATCTTAACATGAACTAGCCAACATTAATCTCATTCCCCCTCTCTCTCTCATATATATATATATATATATATATATATATATATATATATATATATATATATATATATATATTTTTATTGAAAACTATACACTACAGTGTCTGTTGGGGATACCCGGGTTTCATTAATCTGGTCATCTCGAATTTAGGATAAATTCCGGCTGGTCACCACAGAAAAATTCGCCAGTCCCCCTTGGATATCGAAGATTCTGAAATCGGCTTTTCTTCGATACTAAAAGGGGCATAACGAATCTTTCTGCGATGACCAACCGGATTTTATCCTAAATCCAGGATGACCAGGTTAATGAAACCCGGGTGCCCCCAAACAAATACTGTAATGTATAGTATGTTAACGAACTAATTTATATATTCACGGAACTGTATATTTTCGAACTGTCTTCATTCCGCTGATTGTTTTAAATGGGTTCTAAGGGATTTTTCTAAATACCTTTTCTCTACCCGTGACAATGAAACCATGGAATCCGTAATGTATACTTTTTAAATAAATAATTTGTGTATATAAATATGTATACATAAATATATATATAAATATATACATATATATATATATATATATATATATATATATATATAAATATATACATACATATATATATATATATATATATATATATATATATATATAAATATATACATATAAATATATACATATATATTTATATATATAAATATATACATATAAATATATACATATAAATATATACATATAAATATATACATATATATATATATATAAATATATACATATAAATATATACATATATATAAATATATACATATATAAATATATACATATATAAATATATACATATAAATATATATAAATATATACATATAAATATATACATATAAATATATACATATAAATATATACATATATATATATATAAATATATACATATATATATATATAAATATATACATATAAATATATACATATATATATATATAAATATATACATATAAATATATACATATATATATATATAAATATATACATATAAATATATACATATAAATATATACATATAAATATATACATATATATATATAAATATATACATATAAATATATACATATATATATATACATATAAACATATAAATATATAATATATATATACATATATACATGTAAATATATATATATACATATATACATGTAAATATATATATATATACATATAAACATATAAATATATAATATATATACATATATACATGTAAATATATATATATATATACATATAAACATATAAATATATAATATATATATACATATATACATGTAAATATATATATATATACATATAAACATATAAATATATAATATATATATACATATATACATGTAAATATATATATATATACATATAAACATATAAATATATATATATACATATAAACATATAAATATATAATATATATATATATATACATATATACATGTAAATATATATATATATACATGTAAATATATATATATAATATATATATATACATATATACATGTAAATATATATATATATAATATATATATACATATATACATGTAACTATATATATATATAATATATATATATATATATATATATATATATATATATATATAAATTTTAACACTAACATAGTACCCTATTAATAAAGTAAATAACACGTGATTCCCGAAAAAAAGTTAACACACCTATAAATAATTTAGCGCCATAACCTTCACTGATAACCAACCCTGATGATGGAGCCTGAAGGATCAGAAAGTAATCGGGTAAAAAGCAACTATGGCGGATACATCGGTCAGTTCCCGTTAGCAACAAGAAAAACATTTAGGAAATTTAAACGGATCAGGACAAAAGCATGCAGACAGCAGTTGTTTACACGCACACCCACACCCACATATATATATATATATATATATATATATATATATATATATATATATATATATATATATATATATATATATATATATAAATTATAGTTGCATTCCAATGACCATGGAAATCAATCCATAACCATAACTTACATAAGTCGAAGTTATGGTTCTGGGTTGATTCATATGGTCATTGAATCCAACTATAATAAATATACATGCTCTGAAGCTTGTAACAACTTTATTAGGTTTGCAATTTGGAACACTTTCGAATACTAGAAATAAGAGTATATACTTAAATATATATTTTTTGTCGTTATGCGGCACATCAGTGTGGTTGAATCCAGCGAGATTTGAAACCGGGACCCGACCCTAGTGACTAGGGATTAGCGGTAAAACGGTGAAACACGTGTCTGTGGATAATTATATTTTATAAATATATACGTCTTACGTATGGGGTCATCACACTGGTGAAAGCTAAAAATGTTTCCGCCCTTAACATTTAGGTAATGCTTCCACATAAAAAGATATTTGAATACGTTTAATTGATTGTCAATATTGTAAAAATAACACTATGCCAACCTATATATATATATATATATATATATATATATATATATATATATATATATATATATACTAGTGGTAATCACATGGTTTTGTTCCTGTGGAGATATATTGTAGGTAGGAAGTATTTATAGGGAAAATAATTCCAAATATAGTTAGGATTACAATTGTTGCCTTGAAACAAGCATTCAAAATAACATTTGTAATATGAGATCAAGTAATAAAAAACTGTTTTCACGGGTTTAAACTGTGTTGCTTACAGACAGCTCTAACACACCACATGGATTTACCGAATCGATAAGATTCGAATTACTAATAAATAGAATTATTTTAAATCTTAACAATAATTATTCATGTTTTTTAACACTTTATTAAATACATTCTTCACTGAGATATTCTTTGTTTAATTTATTTTTGCTTCATGAAACGAAAAAATCTCTTTTTCAAAAATGGATTTCGTTTCTTGACGTTTTAATATATTTCAGTTATTTTATGGACCTAACCGATAATTGCCCCATAGTGACCTTCAGGTAGAAGCAAAAGAAACCTTCAATGGCTTCCCGATTCATTAGACAATTTAACTATTATTGAAACTATATATATCGATTTCTATAACATACAAATGTACTGATGTGTCTTCAAAAGACGAAACACGTAACTGTCGATAGAAATATATATATATATATATATATATATATATATATATATATATATATATATATATATATATATATATATACAGGGTGTTTCAAAAGTCTTGGGAACATTACAAATGCGTATATCTCATGAACTATTCCAGGTAGAAAATTGAAACTGGTGCCATTTTAAAGCTTGCTTAATCAAGTTTTTGGTCATACTAATGATTTTCGTGTTATCTTTCCAGGTGCAGTAATGGCGTTCTCTAAACAAGACAAGGCATTTTGCGTCCTCCAATTTGCAAAGACTGAATCGTGGACATGTGTTCAGCGTGCATTTCGCAGGAAATTTAAAAAAGAAGCCCCTGAAAGGAAATCCATTGTCAGATGGTATGCTAAATTTGTGAAAGATGGGTGTTTGTGCCCAAGTAAGCGAACAGGTCGCCCTTCAACTTCAGAAGATGCAGTTGAGCAAGTTCGGACAGCCTTTCAGCGGAGCCCCCGTAAATCAGTGAGAAGAGCCAGCAGGGAACTTCAGCTTGCTCCAGCAACTGTCTGGCGTGTCTTAAGGAAACGACTGCAAATGGTACCTTACAAGCTCAAGTTGGTCCAAAAGTTGAAGGACACTGATAAGCCACTTCGCCGTGACTTTTGCATTGCAATGCAAGAGAAGTTGGAAGATAACGGCTTTGATGACCGGCTTGTTTTTAGCGATGAGGCGACCTTCCATCTGAATGGCAAAGTTAACAAGCATAACACTCGCATATGGGGTACTGAGAATCCTCATGAACTTCTTGAGCACGAGCGAGATTCACCAAAAGTGAACGTGTTTTGTGCAATTTCCAAGAAAGGTGTCTATGGACCGTTCTTCTTTGAAGAGGCAACTATCACTGGTGAATCCTATCTCAACATGCTGGAAGACTGGTTAATAGCTCAGTTGGAACAAGCAGAATCTGATGACTTCATTTTTCAACAAGATGGTGCACCACCACACTGGAGTCTTAGAGTAAGGCAGTTTCTTAACACAAGGCTGCCTGGTAGATGGATTGGGAGATCTGGGCGAGGTGATGACGTACTCATGCCCTGGCCTCCTAGGTCTCCAGATCTTACCCCGTGTGACTTTTTCCTTTGGGGCTTTGTCAAGCAACAAGTCTATGTGCCGCCCCTTCCAAGAGATATTGACGAACTAAAGGCTCGAGTAACGGCAGTTGTGGGAACCATTGACGTCAAGATGCTGGAACGCGTTTGGCAGGAAATGAACTATCGACTAGATGTCTGCCGTGTGACGAATGGTGCTCATATTGAGCAACTTTGAAGATTCCCCACAAAACTTGAAACTTTAAGCTTTCCAACGGTACCAATTTCATTTTTCAACTCCTAATAGTTTTTGAGTTATTAAAAATCGTTATGTTCCCAAGACTTTTGAAACACGATATTTAAATGTTGAATTAAATAACGATAATTGAATTATGGTTAAATCATAATAATCCATCGTGATAATGTAAAGCTCAAATTATAGAATAGAGCAATCAATTTTAGAGGTGAAAGATGAGAATTAAGAACTGTAAAGATACAATATTTATTAAAACATCAAAAAGTTCAGAGCAAGGAGCCTTATATCATAGGCTCCTTGCTCTGAACTTTTTGATATTTTAATAAATATTGTATCTTTACAATTCTTTATTCTCATCTTTCACCTCTAATATATATATATATATATATATATATATATATATATATATATATATATATATATATATATATATATATATATATATATATATATATATAGTCTCGGAAGTTTCTCAACCATTAAAACTAAAAAACAAAACAAAAAAAAACAACAAAAAACCCCCTTAAGTCCCAAGTCGTTCAGTGGAAAATCACTCATGTAAGTCAATTTAGTTTTTACAGTTATTATATTAGTTTGCTTCTAACATTATTTAAGGGATCATCAGTTGTTTACCATGAAAAACTGTTTCGGGAATTTAAAAAACAAGACAGTATTTAATTTCATGGCTTCCCACAGATTTGATCAGACCCCACTTCCCTTAAAAGGCAAAAACATAAACAAACATATATATTGTGTGTGTATATTTAGGCAGCATATTTTCATTTAGGCAAACATTATAAAATACCACGGAGTGTTTTTGCTGGATAAGACTTTTATTTATTTTTTCAATTTTCCGGATAGTCTATTTAGTATTTGGGAAAATTTAGTGTGTGTAAATTTCGTAGTTTTCTTGTTCCATTTTTTCTTTTCGTTTTCGCGGGTACTTTCGATTTGATTCGTCAGATCATCTTCAAGCAGTGTTAGTCTTGGTGTCTTTACAAATATGTCTTTACTGTTGAGTTTTTTTTATTATAAGGGCAAGTAATTTACAAATTTTAAAGAGCGTCTATAATATTGAGATATTACATGCGAGCGTGATTACGTTCTAAGCGCATGCATGATTCAAAAGTATACTTGCTTAACGGCTAAGAATTTGGTAACGTTTATTACTATGCTAAACACTTAAAAAAATGTTGTGACTAGTTTCGAAATTCACATTATTGATAGTGGGATGTTTAGTTTTTATGTAGAGGGTTTAAAGAATTTTTTATCTTTTGATGTTGGTATCGTGGTGTATTATTTTAGTCGTGTTAACTAGGATGTGTCTATATTAGGAAGGGGAGCAGTCATGTATTTTTAGGTAAATTTTTAGGAAGAACCAATGTTATATCTCAGTTTAAATGCCCCATAAAAGAATGTATCTCCGACAATAATAATAAAACTAATTGTTACATCGATTTCACTACCATAATACTTTCTCGAAGACTCACCTTACATCTCTCCGACACTAGCTCTATGTATTTATTCATACAAACATTATTTGGCTGCCTTATTGGTTACTTGTGCTTAAGATGCGTCTACCGTAGTGTCAAATTTATAAACAACTAAAGGTTTACAGTCCGTTATGTCTGGATTGTTTTAACACTGACTTGAAAATTTACGATTAGAATCTCTTCTCCAAACAAAAATTAAATTAATTTCTTTTATGGAAATGAAGCCACTTGATGTAAGGAGCTAAAAGAAAATACTACTTCAAAGTAAAAAACTAGCCAATGATAAATGTTAGATGGATAGGTTTCGATCCAGAAAACAGCAATTATTCTCCCTTTGTCAGAAACATCGCTCATGGAATGATAGGAGTAAATGACAAAATAAAAGGAAGCGAGACTTACGAAGCTGCTGAAAGTAAACACAAGTTCCATCTTCTAATCCTCATTTTATCAATAACCAAATAAGAAATTTAACGATCAATAATTTTTTTTAGGTAATCTTGATTTTTCGTCATGGGTTGATCACGTGTTCAACTTAGAAAGAAATATTGTCTCATTCCATCAAATGAAACTGTCATGAAAAAACGTTGTCTTTGACGAAGTTCAGCTGCCCTTTACCTGTGAGTGAATTTTTTTTTTCAAATATGTAGCTAAGTTTGTATTAAAAATCTTAATACCTCTTAGAGATATGATGATTCCTTATTCTTTTCTGTTTCTTTCAGGTAGGGGTGCCTGCACGTTAGCTTTATTATAAATAACAGAAGTTTGCCATTTCTTCCATTAGTTGCTGTGCGGCCGTGCGCACGTAGATTTAACACTGCTTCAGTCTAACATGGACGTAAGATAAGCTTTGAGCCGCCTGTGTGCAGATTCGTGACTGTATACTTCCAACTTGTTATGCCTGTACACGTCGCCCCGTTTCTATCGCCACAGGACTTATGAATAGGAGATATCTGTAAAAAATATCTCAATGATGAAGTCTTGTACTAAACATATGTAACCTTTTGAGTATCAACAGTTTGGATCATTGGATCAAGCAAGTGCAAGATAACTGGTATTTGTATCAGTTGCACGTTTTCCTGAATGACCTTCTCACAAAAAGCAATGACTTGTCGAAAGATACTTTCATCCACAGAGATCGGACCACCATTAACCGCTAGATACTAGACAGACGCATCATGGATTTGAACACGAAGTTTCGCCGTATCCCTGGCAGAGTAACTTCCGGGTACTATGATTTGCCAAAGGGCAACCTGTGATTTTGTCTGGCATTGCTTATTGGATATGCGCAGCTAACCTTTATATTTAAAGGCTGTTCCCTAATCCGCAACATGGGGATTCGGTGGATGGGAGTTTCCATCTTTACACCATATATATATATATATATATATATATATATATATATATATATATATATATATATATATATATATTTCGCTCACAGCCATCCACATTTATTTCAGTCCCTGCCACCGACTTCTCTCAGCCCGGACCTTGGTCCTGCGCTCCCAGTAGTGGCTACTACTTCTTCTCATTAACCCATCATGTCAATCCAATATTTCTATGTACTTGCATGACATTTTTCTTAAAATTATCATCCTGAGGAAGTCTTACAAATAAAAAAAAACATCTTTTGGTTTTTCCTTTTTCATTTCCCATTACGTCGGATTACTCTCATCCTTCCTTTCTCATATATATATATATATATATATATATATATATATATATATATATATATATAAATAAATTTTTCGTGGTACAAAATTTAATAACGGCGAGGAATGCAGACGTTTGGGACATTTTTTTTGGGGGGGGGTAGAGCAGACGTTTGGGACATTTTTAGGGGGGTAATTGCTCTGAATCCCTGAGTGATTCGGAGATTGAATTTCTCAAAGCGGTGCTAGTTGAAAATGGTTACCCTCTCGATATTGTAAATTCTACTATCGTAACTAAGCTCGCTCACTTTAATAAGCCTAAACTTTTTGGTCCTCCAAAATGCCCGGCGTACCTCAGATTACCTTGGGTGGGTAATATTAGCATAACATTTGCTAATCAAATTTCTGTAGCTGTGCGTCGGTGTTACCAGGCATCTACTCCTAGAATTGTTTTTTTCTGCTCGACCGTTGCTCAAATCTATTCATAAGGATGTTCTCCCACCCCAACATATCAGTAACATTATTTATCAATTTAAATGTCGGTGCGATGCCATAACGTGGGAAGTACAGTGCAAAGGTTTGAGTCCAGAATAAAACAACACATCCCCCTGCCATACGCCGGGGCCGACTAAATAATTTAAATAATTTAGTCAACACATCCGTTAGCTATTGCTGACCATCTTATAAATAGTGCCGAATGTACGTCGTATATATATATATATATATATATATACATATATATATATATATATATATATATACATATATATACATATATACAATAATATTTTTTTTAATAAATATTAAATATTTAAATACCTAGAGACATCGATGTTTCATGCTAACGCAATCTTCAGTCTAGGAACCAATTCCCGACGGTCGGTGGGCGCGAACCCCGAACACAAATCGCCACTGATTCGTAGTCGGTGATCTTAACCAAAGGGCCATCGTCAATTAGTTAGTGAATATAGAATAACTTTAACTGTAAATAGCGACACGTGGCCGTCATTTACCAGGCAGCTCAGAGTGATCTTACGAAACGGTGTTCGGATAGAGAGAGAGACTATTATTTATGAATTTATCAAGTTTATTCTGAAAGTGCACTACACGAGTGATAATTTTAACATGATTTAGTAATTTATTCCAAAAATATATTTAGTTTTGTGTACTAAATATAATGTATAATGAATGGTATTGCTAAACGCTATGTTCTCATTAAATACCATTCCAAGTTTTTCTTACAGACAGACAGGCGCCAACATCTGCATTACAAATGTCTGAAAACGCGGATCTCTGATACTTTAACTTTGTTTATTTAAAAAATAATATTCTAATATATTTTTGTTTGTTTATAATTTTTTAATGTTCTCATTTATTAAAAGAAGATAAAGTATAAAATGAAATTCCATTACTGAAAAATAAACATGTGAACGGATTCGATCGATTGGAAAACTTCCAAAGCTCGCCCAGCGCACTTGTTCGCTGGTTTGGTTTGGGCGAATGACAATTCGCAGTAAATAAAATAAAAGTACGTCTTTGATAATGCGAGAGGAGAAAGGAAAATTGACGCACCATTTATCCATAGGATGAGTGGATTGACTTCATATATATATATATATATATATATATATATATATATATATATATATATATATATATATATATATATATATATATATATATATATATATATATAATTAAGTTGGTTGCATTTCGAAGTTCGACTTAAATAGCCCCGTCATAAAATATCAATATTTCATTCTGTATAGATATTTCCTTTTCGCAGTAAATAACATAAAAGTATATCTTTGATAATGCGAAGGGATAAATTAGAATTGACACACTATTTATCTATATGATATGTGCACTGAATTCATAGATAGAACATAAACAAATATATATATCTAATATATAAAATTAAGTCGGCCAGATTTTCGTAGTTGGACTTAAATAGTCCTCGACCAAAAATATTAATATTTATTTTCTTAATCGTGTCTAAGTTGTTAGGAAGAATAAGTTGTAATTCGATTTCATTTTTTTTACTCATATACTGTATCCTGTTCAGACTATTTTTCTCTAAGAAACCATTTCTTTATTAAGTAGCAAATTTAGATTAAGCTGGCCGCCATGTTTGCTATCAGCAGCAAATGCCAATAGTACATTTATGTTATCATTAAATAATTGTTACATAATCTATATAATAATGTTATGTTCATCCGTATGTTATCACCGTTTACACACATACAAAATTAGATCGTCTGATCAGCAAAGAGGTGATTAGTGAATAATCCAATGAGGTTGAGGTAAAAAATTACGATTCACCAATTTTAAAACGAACTGCTCCAAAATCAAATTACGTCTTCCCATCGAATTAAACAGTACACTTTTAAATAAAAACATTTTAAAAACTAACATTTGTTTCATTGATTTAAATAATATTTTGCTGACAATTATTTTACGGTAAGAGACATATTCGTTTTATTTATTTAAATAATAATGACAATTATTTTTTACAAAAGAAAGAGTAATTTTTCTTAATAGTATTGACCATAACAGACATTTATTATTTTAAAAGGAAATATCATTATAACAGTAAATTATTCAGATTGGTGTAGACGCCGCCGTAAAATTTCCAGTGGGACCCGCTAGTATAATATTATTTTCGATATCACAACGGATTTGCAAAATCTGTGATTCTCTGGAACCTTTCTAAATTCACTGCCAAAATATGTGACGTCATGGAGTGTCAAAAACAAAATTAACCAAAATATGTGACGTCATGGAGTGTTAAAAACAAAATTAACCAAAATATGCGACGTCACCTGCTATGTTATTTTACTTTTTATTGACCTTATACAATAGCGTCGTGCGTCGACCATCCTTATTTAATTTTATTTCAATCAAGTTCGTTTTCATCATTAACTTCTTCACACACACACATACATCATATTTGTTGCATAACGAAAGCGGTTATTTGAATGGAACAGTTTGAATGACACCTAGAGGTCAGAAATGACCTCAGTAAAACGGAAGCCAGCGAAATCACGTGATTTCCGGGGGTGGGGGGGGGGCATACATTTTCCTTTTTTCCTGGCGACACTTCAAGTAAAGCGGACGCGTCTAAGGCGCCGTCCCCAATGGGAGGGGGCGGGCACGCAAAACGTAGCTAGGTGTGTCAAGACAAGCTATCTATCTGTCTATCAATCTGCCTATCTCTGTTTTTTTTTCTATCACTGTTCTTTTCTGTTTATTAAACCTTCTTAAAAATAAACATCGGCGTCCGAGTGATTGTATTTACAGACGAGCACACGAGTGTAGCATGGTTTGAACACGCCATGCACAACCGAAACAGGTACATATTTACTTCGTGATTATTCGATTCGTCAGCTTTCACGATCATCGAATCTTTTGGACGATTACACAGAGTACGCATTTACAATGTCGATTCATAAGTCATTCATGTCTTCAGTTTGTTTTTACTTTTACGGTATATATACTCCCCATTGCATATTTCAGGATCCTGGTAGCTGGTGCAGCATTCACCCTGGACTGGTTGAGCAGGCTTCCCTCTAAGGAGAAAGTTTCTAGGAAATATCAAATTCACAAGCCACCCTCTACCACCACCGGTCGCATATATACCCGTTCAGAGGAGATTACCTTGGTTTTGTGCAGCTTGTTTGCAGGAAGTTCTCACCGTTCTCTCACATACAGCGCCTAGTATTCCCAAATGGTTAACCATCTGATGCTCAACGTCGCTTAACTTTGGTGATGTAACGACAACCGATTTGCCAACGCGATTATGTCGTACACGAACCGTATGCTTTCGTCTTATGAAAAACTCACAATGTTCAAACAATACAATTTCTCTCGTAACAACGGAACATAAAAAAACACATTCAGCATTTGATGTTTTTTACACTTGAGGATACTTACAGTTTCTTTTCATGTTTCTCGAAATAAAAAAATCTTTCACAGCTTGTTTTAAAGTTACTCATTTATACGTACAATTCTTAATTACACATTTGTTTTTTTCGGCACTTCTGCATTTTAGGGGCACAACGAATTTATTTGTTTTCATTTCATAACAGCTTCGATAGCGTCAGCGGCAATCAATCCTCTATTTTTCACTTAACGGCAAGGGAGATAAACCGAGAATTTCTCGTGAATAATTAAGTAAGAAATAACGCAAATTCAAATTAATTAATAGAACTCTAATTGAAGTGTGAATTTTCTTTTCAAAATTAAATTACAACAGTCACGTTGTTTTTTCACCTGTTTTATTTTTGGAGGGGGGAGAGGCAACACGAACAGTTTTTTAGAAATTAAAATTTGTGAAAATCAACGAAGTTTACTGATAATATAGTAAAAATTTGTAATAAATTAAACAGTCATGTTTTTTTTTTCCATTTTCAATTGCAGTTAAGTAAAAAACATAACGGATTATCTGCCGCTGACGCTACTGAAACACTTCTGAAATGAAAACAAATAAATTCGTCGTGTGACTAAAATGCAGAAGGGGTATTTTTTATTTAACTAATGTAACAGTAGAACTGGGCCAACAATTGAGTAACACGAGTTTCACCGATGAAGAATATCTATTTGAACGCATATGATCGTCGCAAAAAATTATCGCAAGATATTCATCAACGTGAAAACTAAAAATAAACATACATTGTAACAAGTATTTCTAAGCAAAGTTAATAAGTATTTCTAAACATAGTTAATAAGTATTTCTAAACATAGTTAATAAGTATTTCTAAACAAAGTTAATAAGTATTTCTAAACAAAGTTAACAAGTATTTCTAAACAAAGTAAATAAGTATTTCTAAACAAAGTTGATAAGTATTTCTAAGCAAAGTTAATAAGTATTTCGTAACAAAGTTAATAAGTATTTCTAAACAAAGTAAATACGTATTTCTAAACAAAGTTAATAAGTATTTCTAAACAAAGTAAATACGTATTTCTTAACAAAGTTAATAAGTATTTCTAAACAAAGTTGATAAGTATTTCTAAGCAAAGTTAATAAGTATTTCTTAACAAAGTTAATAAGTATTTCTAAACAAAGTAAATACGTATTTCTAAACAAAGTTAATAAGTATTTCTAAACAAAGTAAATAAGTATTTCTTAACAGAGTTAATAAGTATTTCTAAGCAAAGTTAATAAGTATTTCTAAACAAAGTTAATAAGTATTTCTAAACAAAGTTAATAAGTATTTCTAAACAAAGTAAATACGTATTTCTTAACAAAGTAAATAAGTATTTCTTAACAAAGTTAATAAGTATTTCTAAGCAAAGTTAATAAGTATTTCTAAACAAAGTTAATAAGTATTTCTAAACAAAGTTAATAAGTATTTCTAAACAAAGTAAATACGTATTTCTAAACAAAGTTAATAAGTATTTCTTAACAAAGTTAATAAGTATTTCTAAGCAAAGTTAATAAGTATTTCTAAACAAAGTTAATAAGTATTTCTAAACAAAGTTAATAAGTATTTCTAAACAAAGTAAATACGTATTTCTAAACAAAGTTAATACGTATTTCTAAACAAAGTTAATAAGTACTTCTTAACAAAGTTAATAAGTATTTCTAAACAAAGTAAATACGTATTTCTAAACAAAGTTAATAAGTATTTCTAAACAAAGTTAATAAGTATTTCTAAACAAAGTAAACAAGTATTTCTAAACAAAGTTAATAAGTATTTCTAAACAAAGTTAATAAAATATGAGTTGAATTCGGATTAATTAAAGAGGATTTGCGTGCTTAACTCTTTTTCGCCTCAGATTTTAGCTCGAACGGAAATACTACGTTGCTGCCAGCATGGTGGTCGTTATAAAATAGACGGTATGGAGATTGAAAGTTCCTCTCGTTAAATAAGTACCGGAAAAGGGCGGTGCAGAAGCTGAATGCCCCTTTTATGAATTAATACCGACCAAACAAGCAAAGGGGAATAACTCGCACACATCTACAACTATTTTTTCAACAATCCCACTAACACAAACAAACAGGAACAGTTCTACACCAGGGAAGCGCCACGTAAACGCCAGATTATGTCATCATTATAGAAATTAATTTTATTGTAAAGAAAAGAACAAACAAATAATGCATCATTTATTTGAATTAAAAATAAAACAAAACAGAAAAACATGTTAAAAATATATTATTATTATTATTATTATTATTATTATTATTATTATTATTATTATTATTAACTAATAACTTAATGCAGGCAGTGGCGTAGTTTCGTCTACAAATATAAACTCAATATTCACTATAATATATACTTCTTATATTGAATCATATATAAAATTGTTATTTGTATATATCTGTGGGAATATGCAATATATATATATATATATATATATATATATATATATATATATATATATATATATATATATATGGGTTCTTACAAAAATATATATTTAAGTATATACTCTTATTTATAGTATTCGAAAGTGTTCCAAATTGCAAACCTAATAAAGTTGTGTTACAAGCTTCAGAGCATGTATATTTATTAAGTTGGATCCAATGACCAATGAATCAACCCAGAACCATAACTTCGACTTATGTAAGTTATGGTTATGGATTGATTTCCATGGTCATTGGAATGCAACTATTATATATATATATATATATATATATATATATATATATATATATATATATATATATATATATATATATGACAGTTTTATGTATTATTCAATTTTAGAAATATATCTTATTTTAATGAAGATTGTGTGTGTGTGTTTGTAAACAATACTACACCACTACCCTTAGTTTTTAATGTTATATTATAGATGCCGTTATTCTAAAACGTTAATATATATATATATATATATATATATATATATATATATATATATATATATATATATATATATATATTATAGTTAAGAGATAAAGAAATTTATGGCATATCTGTTCCAAGAATTAAACATCAACAACTGTTTTGTGTATGATCGTGTCTGAGACAAAATAGACTTTTATTGATACCAAGTCTCTACATCAGCGCAGGGTATAGAAACTAAAGTTTGTAGTCAAACAATGCAGCAGAAATTACAGTATAGTACACATGAAATTACATAGCAATTTAAGAAGAAGTTGGAGGGTAGGGATATGACAATTTCAATCCTCTTTCGGAAGAGCATACATAACAATGAGGTTAGACATATCAAGGGACAAAATAAGTAAAAAAAGAATATCAAAAGTACAAGAATAGAAAATCTATACACGATTAGCAAAAAATTCAATTTAAAAAAATACAAAAATATAAGGATTTTAAAGGTGAAAATTAAATATATATATATATATATATATATATATATATATATATATATATATATATATATATCAAATATGTATATATATGAAAAAATATATGGGGGCTGGAGTTCTTAGAAAGAAGCTACTGGGATAGGAAACTGTATTACAATTAGGTATCAAAACAGCGAATTGATGGAGACCACTAGACCAACGAGTAAAACGAGCTGGAACAAAAAGAAGCAGGCAATCGAGCACATGCCATAATAGTAGTTATAAAAAAGACTGAGACTAGAAACATCCCGTCTGTGTGTGTGTGTGTGTGTGTGTGTGCATGTGTGTGAGAGAGAGAGAAAGGGTGTGGCCAATCAAATTGCAGATATGTTTCTGCATATTATGAAAAACTGTCAAATGAGACAGAGATACATCAGCCCAAATATGACAATAATACTCCATACATGGTCTGATAGTAGATTTGTAAATATAGAGAATAGCCTCAGGTGTGAGAAAGTGTTTGGAGCGAAAAAGAGAACCGACTTTACGAGAAGCAGAAAGAGCAATGGATTTAATGTTCAGACCCCCCAAAAGATTTGATGATAAAGAGAGACCAATAATTTTCGAAGTCGATTTCACCTCAAGAGCAGAGCCATCCATGAGAATCTTAGGTGGAAAAGAGAGACGCCTAAGATTTAAAGACACGAGCGGAGTCTTAACGAGACATCCATTTCGTGCTCAAATCAACAACTGCACCCAGGTCAACTTCTAGATCATTTGCATATTTCGACTGATCTGAGGGAGATGAGAGGGAAGCAACACATGAATAGAGAGTGGTATCATCAGCATAGATGTTAATCTTCTAGAAAATATTCCCAGGAAGATCATTTATATAGAGAAAAAACAGTATTTAACCTAGAATAGAGCATTGAAAAACACCAGCATTGATAGGAAAATAGAATGAGGAGACACCATCCAGAATTACTAGCAAGCTTCTAGAAGAAAGAAAATACCTAATAATGTAAAAAAACAACAACTTCACTACCGATACCATAACTATGGAGTTTGTGTAAAAGAATGACACACTCTGTCGAACGCCTTCAAAATGTCAAGTGCAATGGCCCAACCATCTCCTGAATTATCCATAAACCGACATATCCGCTCAATTACAGCAGTTAAAAGATCAGAAGTTGAACAAAAAAAAGCCATACTGAACATTACTAAAGAGGCCTGAACTTTCCAGAAAATGAACAAGTTTGCCATTGACTAACCTTTCAAAAACTTTGCTGACAACAGAGAGGGGATTAACAGGACGATACTTTGTTGGGTCAAACCGATCACCAGCATTTTTAAAGATAGGGACAACAGAGGACTCCTTCCAACAAGAAGTACAATTTCGAGAGGATAGAAGAAAGTTCAGGAGCACAACGTTTAAGCACAGCAATAGGAATTGAATCAACACCGGAAGCTTTAGATCGGTCAAGATCAGAAAGAACCTAGCAACTATCTTCGGAGTGATAATGACAGAGTCAAGAGAGTGATTAGTTTTCAAAGGAAAATCAGGAAGAACAACATCAGAATAATTAAGTGAAGAATTGTCAGCAAAAAGACGAAGAAAGATATCAGTCTTATCCTTAGAAGATGAAATAACCTGGACACTATTAAAAAGATAAGGAATAGTAGACTTGCTTCTATTAACAACACTATTGTAGATTCTTCCAAAAATCACGAGAGCTAACATTTTGAGATGAGATAGTCACCTATCCTTTGAGAATAGCTAAACAACGTCAGAGATGGGCACTGGCAGATGCACACACACCAAGAAAACGAATGAGGTTTGGTTTTAAACCTACGATGAGAAATGAAGACGTCAATTCCAATAATAAGCCAGTCAGTAACCTCCCTAGTGTCATCATTCGGAGATATACCAAATATTGGACTCAGTGGAACGTCACATAAGAAGCTGTGAAGCCCATCCCAATTAGCCTTCCTGTAGTTAAACGTCTTGCTATGGAATGAGCGATCAAAAGAAAAATAAATCTCAACATCATCAACAGTATGACCAGAAGAACTCAATGGAGGAGAGAAGGAAATCGAACATGAGTCAGGAACAGAAGTGAGAAAAAGATCAAGTAAGGATGGTTGATATCAGGAAAGCGTGTAGGGAAGGTGGCAATTTGGTACAAGTCATGAAACAGAAAAGTTAAAACATATTTAACCAGCTAGATCTGTGCGATTAGAATGAAGATGCCATCCAGAATGATGAGCATTGAAGTCACCAAAAACAAAGATGAAACTTGATGGATGAGGTTGCAATGCATTATCAATACTGCTAGATATAGCATCAACAACGGAGCAGTCATTGTCAGAAGTGGAACGGTACAAAAAGACAAAATAGGAAATGGAGTGCAGCAAAGACAACCTCAGACGGATAAACGGATAGTCATAAGATTCAAGACTAGGGACATGTGCAATAGTGAAATCATTGCCAAGAAAAAAGAACAAGATCATGCAAATGCGTGGAAGAGTCTAAGCGGACAAGAGACAAATAACCATCTACATGTAGATTGTTGCTATGAATACAAGCATCCAGATTAGTCTCAAGGATGTGAGATTTGCAGAAGAAAAAGGACTGAACACCAGGAAAGTCTGACCTGAGACCTCTGATGTTACTATAGGAAATAGTAAGGTGTCTGTTATGATGTGGATTTGTAGAAGGCATTATAAAAAGTGTAAGAAAAGTAGAATCACCTCAAGACAAACCAAGCAGAAAGAGACCCTACCACCAACGTTCAATCCCCTGCACTCAAAACAGGTTAGCTAAAAAGTAAGCCATTCAAGGGTCGAATAGAGAGGAGAGTTGTTACAAGGCTTGCTGACAAAAAAGTCTAACTCTAAATTGGTTACGTGGCTGACCAGAAACCGGTGTTTTTATCATGACACCATCACTTTCCAACAAAGGCTTAAAAGGGCCTTCTCCCAAAGAAGTAACACTGAACCCACCAGGCATTTTAAGAGTCTCTGGGGTCAAGAATAACAAGTAACCATATATGATATGTGTGTGAGGGGAGGGGTCAACTCCTTAGAGTATTTACAATACTCATATCTATGTTAAACAAGAATGTCTCTCTATTTTGTTTTCTTTATGTTTCTTTATTTATTAGTAAAACTTATAATATACTCGCATATATATAACAAAAATAAATATTCAAAATGAAACTAAGAACAACACACCACTGCAGTTGCCATGCGGTCGTGCGCACGTAGGTGGCTGTTTAACCCAGCTTCAGTCTTACATGGACGTCTACACATGTGCCACAAAAACTTTCCTTCTGGTAAGGGTGCTCGCACGTTACCTTCATCATGAATCTATATTGTCAGGCCACTTTTAGATTTGAAGACTAAGCCACAAATATGACAACTTAGCACTGGGGGTCGTGCTGGTATGTATATATATATATATATATATATATATATATATATATATATTAGTAAATATTTCTTTTTAACCTACAGACGCCATTGTTTCAAGCATTTTTGCTTTAGGAAGTGACCATTTATGACGGTCGGAGGGCACGACCCCAGTACAGAATCAGCATTGACTCCGCAAACTAATTATCACATACAGAGGGAAAATTAAGTTCTAGTTGTGCCCAAGAAAGCGAGACAGCAGACGGTAGACAATCGAGAGGGTTCATCGAACGTTATTTGAACCTCGCATATAGCTAAGTGACAGTCTAATTTTTAACTTCCTCGAACAGGGCTCAACTTAAATTTCTTAAAGGAGATTATAACAATCTCTTTATTATATAGCGGATGATGCTAAGCATCTTTTGATTTTGGGGTTCTTTTGTAGATTAGTATCAACTCTGAGATTATTTTCATGATTGCTCTAAACAACTTGGACTTATGTATTTTTTCTGATGTACATGTTTCTTTGTTTGGTCGTCTTCTTTTATACGTGTTTTGCATAGACGCTTACACTGACTATAACTTACTGTTTTTAATGCTTAATGTTTTTTTCTTCTTTTTAATAAAAATTCTTTATAATACAAATTAGTTGTTGGGAAGCAATGAAACCTTCCAGAGACCAATTTCATTGGAGATAATTTCCGACCAATCATTAGGACAGTATCGTTTTTTTTTCTTGTTAGAAGCTCAAATAACCCGTGATATTCGGCTTATCTTTATAAAGTTTCACTTTGGTCAGAAATTGGTATGGAATTGGCTTTTGAAAGCATTTTCCCAAGCGTAAACATCTGGTCGGACATGTTCGTTTTCATTATTCCATTAAAAAATTGAACTGCGCCGCTGACAACTTTCCTTTTTAGATTTTCGAAAATGATTTGAAAGACTTTGAGGATAGAAAGTAATTTCAGGATAATTGTAGAATAGGGATTCCTGAAACATTGCAGCTTATTTTGATTCTTTTTCTCCTTTACAAATCATAAAGGCAGAAATCATTGTGTGACCACTTATCGTATGCCTGTGTATGTGTGTGATTATCGTTTCTACTTGTTGTTATAGACATTATCATTTAAAAACATTTTTTACTTTTAAGCGATTGCTTATTGACATAAAAATGTCATAGCGTAAAATAAAACGGAAATCAAGCAATTATATCTAAAATATAATTAAATTACGAAATACTTTACAATATAATGCAATTAATCTTTTGTAAATATCTAAAAAACAAAAAAAACAAAATAACGAATTACCCCGTGACTCTTCTAAATTTGAAAGAAATTTTAGCAGCATAAAAAAATGCCAAATAGAAAGTCATTTATGATTAAGAACTATTGGAATATTCTTCATGTATTAAAAGATGGACTGTTTTGGTAAATGTTCACATCTAATCTTTTTATAAATAGAGATTAATACATTACCTTAAACAAAATCTGTTATAGTTTAATAACAAGTTGGTTCAATTAATCATTTTATAACTAAAAGATACCGTAATAATTTAATAAAAGAACAACAAAAAAAAATGAAAATAAAAATACTCCCGGGCAATGTTTGGTAAATGCAGTTTATATATATATATATATATATATATATATA
>OY744519.1:127232632-127307632 GCA_963556195.1 Sepiola atlantica | reverse complement strand
GGTGATAGGGATAATCCCCTATTTAAATGTATTCTACTGCATTATCTCGTCTCCCCATTGATGGGACCTATGTTATTGTTAGGTTTTATTTTTTTAATTATTTGTTTAAATTTATAAACTCACAAAAGTGATCCGTGAACGCGTTTAATAATTTTAATACTGGCTCGAATCCACGACCACAATGCCTGTTGCCTAGTAATTTACCTCTGTAACACGGGCCCTTGTCATATTTGATTTGATAATTTTTAGAGCCTTAGATCTAAGTTTTTTAAATGTTTATTGTTGTTTTCTTTAGACGCTAGTGAGCGAATGAACGCTCATTTAAATACATATCGCTACCTAAGCGGTGATAGGGATAACTCCTGATTTAAATGCATTTCACTGCATTATGTCACCCCCCTGGTGGGACGTATATTATTATTTGGTTTTATTATTATTTATTTTATTTAACGCATTTCATAGTTTTACGAATCGTCAGCACCACTCGATTTTGACAAGGGTTCGAACCCACAATCACAATATATATATATATATATATATATATATATATATATATATATATATATATATATATATATATATATATATATATAATGGACTCTCCCGTCGATTTCGACGTATGAGTGCCCCAGCAGGGGCTGTCCGCGCGTGAATTTGTAATTGCAAGGGTTGCGCAATCTACAACAACCGCTCTCTTGATTCCAATGGCAAGTAGTAATACAAGACGACTGGAAACAATGCCGAGATAAGCAGAGAGCACATACAGCACCTGGTATTCCCAAATGGTCACCCATATATATATATATATATATATATATGTATATATATATATTCGAGTGCTTGTTTACGATAGTTACCAACCCGGTAGCTAAACGAGAATGTTCAGTCACTTAGTTTTAAATTCTTTGTTGTCTACTTAAGTCATGTCTGCAAGGGCTTTGAGCGTTGGCTTGGAACAGAAAATAAACAAGTCACGTGGAATTCTCGTGAGGTTTTCGAGATGAGTAAGATTACCAAATTTATTGACTTGCGGCTGTGGGACATTATTATCGCTGACGTTTCTGGCTATAGTTTGACCACAGAAACACAGCATTCGGTTGTATATGTAATAATGTCATCTTCCCCCCTCTTCCCCATCACGCGCACACGAAATAGAAGAGAAAATGGGATTTATATTCAGCCGTCTGTAAAAGATTTTTACAGTTCAGAAATGGTTTCGATGCGTTGAAAGGCTAACAGGTGACGAAGAAGAAAACTAATAATAATAATAATAATAATAATAATAATAATAATAATAATAAGAAGAAGAATAATAAGAATACTAAGAAGAAGAAGAAGAAGAACTAGAAGAAGAAGAAGAAGAAGAAGAAGAAGAAGAAGAAGAAGAAGAAGAAAAAGAAGGAGAAGAAGAAAAAGATGAAAATGCCGATCACGACGGAAAAGGGAAGGACGTAGAAATAAATTGATAAAAGAGAAGGAAGAGCATAATCAGAAATGTTGTTAATAATAATAATAATAATAATAATAATAATAATAATAATAATAATAATAATAATAATAATAATAATAATAATTATAACTAGCGGAACCCGTGTAAATTACACGAAATATTGTTTTCAGTACTAATTATCTTGTTCCTAACCTATACATGTTTGAATAGAATATGATAAGATTTGACTTGTATATTTATTTAAAAAAATGAACAATACATGAAGCAATCGGACACTTTAGCTTTTTATAGTCTGAAATTAGCAACCACCTCACCTAAAATAAGCGAACGCCATTTATGATTGACGAATTTGACAAAATAACTAACTAAATATTTAAAATAAAAAAAAATTCTCAGATGTTAACTATATAATATCATTGACCTTTTCTTATTTTTACGTCTCTATTTGGTACTTTGTTACATTGGAACCGGGCTAACTTTGACCCTGCCCCTAATTTTAACACTAAACCCCAATGACTTTAAACTTTATAGCTAACCCTAACACTAACCCCCTGCCCCTAACTCTAACGACGGGTTCAAAGTTAGTGTGGGTCCTAATGTAACAAAGCACCCTCTATTTGTTAGTAAGTTACGCTTGCTTTATTATGAGCACCCCCCCCTTCTGGATAAGAGTGAAATAATGTTTTAAAATAGTAATACGTGTACGATGGACACTGCGCATATCTACTAAATAAGGTTGATATGCCATCCGTTAAAAAAAAAAATAATAATAATACTGGTCCTCTCTACAACCAAAAGAAAGGAAATAAATGGTTTTCACGTTTTAAGAAATACAAATGATACCCTACTTTTTAAGCAGTTAACGTAATTAAATAGACAATGCCCTTAAAAACGCCAAAATAAAAAAAACAAAAAATAGTTTTAAGTTTTAAGCAACACAAAAAAGTACTTTTCAACCAGGTGATAAAAAACATTTATTATTTCTTCCCCTTCCCCTTCCCCTCGAAATGTAGAAAAAAAATCTTAGAGGTTTGTTGGGATCGAACTATAAACCAGTCGGGCCGAAGTCAAAACTACTACGTCGCTAACCGTTGCGCCAAAAAGAAATACTTAAAAACGCGAGTTGAATGTTTTTCAAAATCTAGGTGCGGCACGCATGCGCAGAGCTTTTGCCGGAAGCGTGACAGACGAACACACACGCTATCGTATTAATGTATAGATAATAATAATAATAATAATAATAATAATAATAATAATAATAATAATAATAATAATAATAATAATGTTATCTCTTTAAAAGACCGAAAATAAAGAAGACAACAAGGAGGGAGTCTTAACAAGAGTATGTATTTACAGAAAGTATAGAAGTAATGGGTTGCCAGAGACTGCTTCTGGCCTGGTCATAGCGACTCCGTCTGTTACCACCATTATCGCTATTCATGGTGTCAAGAAATGTTCACGTAGCTACGCAGGCGGGCAGGCACCATAACAAATACTACTACTACTACTACTACTACTAATAATAATAATTCATGACCTCTGTTCATTCTCGAAAGACAATGGATACCCTCTGTAAGGGTGGCTGCACGTGTAATTTTGAAGCAAGTGTTGCGCAATTTCGAATCAACACTAGGAGAAGTCTAGGACGACTAGAAACAATTCCAAGATAAGCGGAGTACACATACAGCACCTTGTATTCCCAAATGGTCACCCATTTAGTACTGACCAAGCTCAGCGTCGCTTAACTTCATTTATCTAATGGGAACCGGTCTGTCAACGTCATTATGCCGTATATGATGATAATAATAATAATAATAATAATAATAATAATAATAATAATAATAATAATAATAATAATAATAATAATAAGAAGAAGAAGAAGAAGAAGAAGAAGAAGAAGAAGGAATTTACAACAGGGAGAAAACAAAACCACACGAAGAACACCACAACAAGAACCAAGGAACAGAAACTGCAAGAAACAGCACTTCATAATTCACCCCCCCCTAATAAATTACACCGGCCTCAGTTATCACTACACAAAAATGAACCAAAGAAACAGAAATTACAAGAAACACTATAAGCTCCTCCCTCTCTCCCCACCTCCCTCCAAAAAAATTTTTTTTTTAAATTAAAAAGAATTAAAAAATTTTTATTTTAAATAAGGAAAGAGAAAAGGAAAAAAATCAGGAATTGAAAGGAAAAAAAGGAATAAATTTAAAAATTAAAGAAATTTTTTTTTTTTTAAATTAATTAAAAACAATTGTTTTTATTTATTTATTTTTTTTAACTGGTGCCGGCCTAGGCTGACACCAGACAAAATATTTGTAGAGGGTCGAGGAGGATGGAAGACCGAGGAGGGACAGCACAAACCAGACCTCCACTGGAAAAGTGCAGAGAATGCTGGGATCTTGGGGAGGTTTATTGCCACCCAAATCCCAGAGAAAACCAATTGTCCTTACCAGCGAGAAATCAATGGTAAGCGGCTGTTGCGATACCGCATCGTTATCGAAAAGAGGTAAAGAATACTGGAAATCTGGGAAGGCTTGTTGTCACTCAGACTCCAGGAAATACCACTGGTTGTTGTCGGTGAGCAATCACTGACGATGATCTGTGTGAGAACTCTTAGTGAGTACAAATAATGATAATAATTTTTAATTCCAAATTCAATTTGAATCTCCTGGCTGAAGATTCTGGTCGTATTTATCAGCTGTTCTAGTTCCGTTTTGCTTTTTAATAATAATAATAATAATAATAATAATAATAATAATAATAATAATAATAATAATAATAATAATGATGATGATGATGATAATAATAATAATAATAATAATAATAATAATAATAATAATAATTATTATCATCGTCGTCGTCGTCGTTGTTATTATTATTATTATTATTATTATTATTATTATTATTATTATTATTATTATTATTATTATTATTATCATCATCATCATTATTATTATTATTATTATTATTATTATTATTATTATTATTATTATTATTATTATTATTATTATTTCATAGTAGTCTCAACTTTTGGATGTTTTTAGTTGGAGTTTTCTTTTCTTGAACATCAAGTCAATTCCCTTGAGCTTAGACATTCAAGCTGTAACTTAACACTTTCGCTGTTCCTAACAGGCAAGCCATTTGCAGAATTGGAAAATAAATTGTCTCGTCAATCTGTTTAAGCCATTTATAGTGGCTTTTCGTTATGGTTCCAAGCGTTCCAATTACAACGGGAATCACCTTTACTTCTTTACATTTCCATAGTCTAATTCCCATTTTAGATTATGATATTGATTTTTTCGTGTTCTTTGTCCTGCACTCTGGTATCGAAGGGGCAGTCTATATCAATGATTAAGCAAGTTCTCTTGTTTTTGTTTAGAAAGATTAAGTCGGGTTTTGAATGTTCAAGAACCTTATCAGTCTGTATGCGGCTGCCCAAAGAAGTTTGACATTGTCGTTCTCCTGTACCACTTCTGACTTAAGCTCACACCACTTCTCATGTTGTCCAATTCATGAAGTTTGCATATATTCCAGTGTAGTATCCGAGCCACTTTGTCGTGTCTCCTTTTTTATACTGATATTGTGCTAGCATAGAGCATTCAGATAAAATATGCGCTATGGTTTCGTCCCTTTAATTACACAATCGGCATATCGGTGATACTGCAGTTTTGTTAAGGTAATGTTTGATGGACCTAGTGTGGGTGGCTTGTTCCTGGGCTGCCATTAAGGTGTTCTCGGTACATTTTTTTAGATCACCCCTGACCAACCAATTCCAGCTGTCATTATCTCTAAATGCAGTATTCTTAAAAAATCCACTGTGTAGTTTTTTCCAAATAATTTTAACCCTCTCTCTTGTAACCTTGAGGTTAGGGCGCTAGGATAACAGGATAGCTTTAAATATTTGGGATTTCTGGAAGCAGACACCATCGCATCTACAGAAATGAATGAGGAGATTAGAAAATAATACTTGAGAAAACCAAGGAAACTCTTAGAAACGAGATTATACAGCCGAAATCTAGTAAATGGAATAAACACTTGAGCAGTATCACTAATAAGATACTTCAGACCATTTATAGGCTGGACTATAGAAGAACTTAGGCACCTTGACCAGAAGACAAGAAAAGTAATAACTATGCACAACACACTACACCCAAAAGATGATACGGGCAGATTCTACGTGAAAAGAAACGAAGGGGGAAGAGGACTGGTAAGTATTTTATTTACCTCTTCTCCAGGAGGTGAGACACAAGGTCAAGTGTGGGTTTCCGTGGAACCAACTGGATTCGAACCTGACACACCCAGGTCCCAAGTCCGCGTTGTAAGTATAGAAGACTGTGTGGAAAACACAAAGAAAGGGCTGAAGAAATACATAACCCAGAACACAGAAAGGCTGATCACTGCAGCAAAAAATACTGCCCCAATGAACAAATTGGGAAGCACCAAAACTAGAAACAAAATGACAAGAAAAGAAAAGTGTGAAGATAAACAGCTACATGGACGTTTCATAAGATTTACAAGAGAAAAAACCCACCAACATCCCTGGGCATGGTTAAGAAAAGGACACTTGAACAGAGAATCGGAATCTCTACTGACAGCTTCACATAACAATGCGATTAGAGCTAGCTACATTAATAAGACAAACCAAAGAAATTGAACACGAGAAATATGGCTACGAACAGGACACTTAAAAAGATAAAGAAGATCGCTACTGACATAGACACTAAACAACGAGAGTAGAACTAACTACATAAAAGCCGAAATAGACAAGTCCCAGGAAAACAGCAAGGGTTAACTGTGGACAAAGAGTCGATACGATAAGCTAACCCAAAAGGAATATTAAAATACACATGACTGGGTTGGTAAGCACGCCCACTAGAAACTGTGCGAACTACTGCACTTTTAATATACAGACAAATCGTAAATATTTGAAAGTAAAATACATAAAATCCTCTGGGACATAGAAAATACGAACGAACAAACTCATTCCGCCAAAAAGACGGAAACTTATAATAGTCTACAAGAAAGAAAATAACCTGTCAAATAGTATATTTAGCCGTCCCAGCAGTTCACATAACTATATATATATATATATATATATATATATATATATATATAAATAGGTCGTGCGGAGTCTTGGTTGACTCTGTGAATCGGGTTCGCGCCCTGTAACCGTCTCAAATTGTCACTTCATACACCGACTTGAGCGTAAGTTTCAAACGCCGGCGTATGTAGATATACATAACTTAATAGTTATTTGTAAATATTGTTATAAAGCTCTTATAAGAAATTAAAGTTGAGCACTGTTAAGAGATATAAAAAAACAGAATGTCACTAAACTATAAGCAAGGTTCCGATAACGTTCGTCGAACACTCTAGATTGTTTGCTATTTACTCCCCGCTGTATTTAGGCATGGATTGAACTGAATTCCTCTTGTATCACGTGATAATTTCTGATGGCCGTAGGGATAGAGCGGAAGCGTGCGGAGTCTTGGTAAACTGTGTGAAGCGGGTTCGCGACCGTCTGAAATTGTCACTTCCTACACTGATGAGAGCGTAAGCTTGAACTGCCGGCGTATGTAGGTGTAGGTATTAATAACTTAATATTTATTTGTATATATATATATATATATATATATATATATATATATATATATATATATATATATATATATATATATATATATTATGAAGGTAAATAGATAGATAGAGATATATAGATAGATAAATGAGATAGATAGATAGATAGATAGATAGATAGATAGATAGATAGATAGATAGATAGATAGATAGATAAGAGTATATGAACAACCTAAAAAGAGGGGAATAATACCATTCGGACCTTGAATCCTGGGATTGTCACTCAAATTCGAATTACAAATTAGAAGAAGAAGAAGAAGAAGAAGAAGAAGAAGAAGAAGAAGAAGAAGAAGAAGAAGAAGAAGAAGAGCAGGCGAGACAATTAGAGATCAATATAAATAGACTTAGAGAGAGGGGGGAAAGAAATAATGAGAGAGAAGAAAAAGAAAAGAAAAAAAGAAAAATGAGAAGGAATGTAAATAAAAATATGAATAATTTTTAAAAGCTTTTTCGTCTTTCGAACAACTCGAATGAAGTTCATCTCTTGAATTGTCATCGTTTCAATTTCTCACAAAGAAAATGATTCAACCATTCGCTGCCATCCTCTTCTTCCCCCTCCATCTCGTTCCGCCCTCTTCGATATTTTCCGATTTAAATTGAGGCCGAGCACTGATCAGTTGACGAGTCGAGGGATGACGGTGGTCGTGTCTACTTTGGAAGGACGGGGAGTACAAAGGGGGGAATGAATGATTTCTGCTATTTTGTAGATCAATCAATATCGATTATACGTTTTTGATCGATACAGGAATCGAGGAGGAGTGGTTGTTGTGTGATAGAGTTTTATTTTCTTGTTGACCGAGTTAGTCGCTTCGGTTGTCATTTTTACAGGGATAGCGACATTTTAGATATAGAATCATTGATTTATTGAAGAAGTTCTATGTAAAATTATAGATATATTGAATAGCCACTATATAAAATCATAGATAGCGTTTCTCGGGTGGTAGTGCTCGGGGAGGGGAGAGGGTTACATGCAACAGTAGAGTAAGGACGAAAGGTATGAATTAATGGGTACATTCATTTTAAAAACTGTGTCATGTGAACCCCTTGTTCTATAAAAAATTAAACCAGGCTTTTTAAACTCCCTATAACATTTTCTATATTCCAAATTTCATAAAAATCTATCCTATAGATTTTTATCCAAAAGTACATATATTTTCAAGAGCCGTAGTGTCCTTTTTGTTCTACTTAATAATAAATCAAACATAGCTAATTATGCTCCTTATAACGTCTAATATCTATGTTCCAAATTTCATAAAAATCTATCCATTAATTTTGGAATCCATCGGTACATTTATTCCCCTTATTTTGCCAAATCTGAGGGTGGACGCTATTACCTTTATCTGAGATTCCCTCATTCGGCGGAAGTACTCATAGACTCAACAGGTATTTTTGTTCCTATCCCGAGTGCTTCGTTTCCGGAAGTTCCCTAAATACATAACAATCTATCTCGTCATCTCTGTCTTACTCTCTCTCTCTCTCTCTCTCTCTCTCTCTCTCTCTCTTTCCAGCATTCTTGTTTTAATACCATATAAAGAAAAAATAAAGAAAAAAGAGAAAAAAAAGAAAGAAAAGAAAATCATGTAACGGGCGATTATTTGACCTCAATAAAACCTTCTTTTAGAAACAATAAATATTTTATTTAAAGAGTTTGTTACTACGTATTATTTCATACGAATCGGAAATACTTTCGTGGCAAGGATGGCGACTTCCTTTGTGGGAGCTTGGGTTCTCCACATTTAAAATACCTTTTACCTATCTTGAATTGCCCTCGCGAGGAGACATGGCAGCGACAGCATTTCGCACCCAGAATGTTACTACTGTAAAGGTTTGCCGTCAATCAGACTTGAACAACCTAAGGTTGACGAGATGTTTATAAAATCCAAGGTTAACAAGTTTATAAGCTGGAGTTAAAGGTCAAATTGGCTGTCGCATGTTGAGACTGACAGTGTCGGTGACATTCTCTGTATCTCCAAATATCTTTTCATGCATTTGTGTGTGTCTCTCTCTCTTTTCTCCCCCTCCTTCTCACTTTGTTGCAGAGAGGGGTTTGAAATCTGTTTGGTGACGGGATTTGTGCGAGTCGGTCGCACACCTAACTCCAGCCGACTTTTGAGGTTGAAATGTTTCTTCGGAAATGAATAAATATATTTTTTATATATAAAGTAATTTTGTTCCCTCATAATAAAGCCTTCCATTCCAGTCCAGGGTCTTAGCACGCTGATTAATTCTCAGGAGAGAGTTAATAAAGCCTTATGACGCCCCTAAAGACATCGAAACAAAACAACTCGTCTAGCCAGATGACCGTGTATGAATCCCTTATGTTAACAGGTATGTTCCTATCGTTTAGTGCGGAAAGCTAGTGTGGTACTGTGCTAGAACGAAAGATCCCTTCCACGAAAGTCCTTACGATGCGGACACACTAAGTTACACTCAACGGCAAACGATCGGATTACACTTTAATTTTCAGAATAGGTGTGTTAAAATTTGGGTCTTAAGCGCCTCACCCTGTCTGTGTCTTAGAATATTTCGAAAATAATTACGCCTTTGTTACTATTCTTCCAATGCCCATTTTCACCAAGAGAGGTAGCACCTTTTAGATTTCTATCTAAAGATTAAATACAATCTGTCCTGGATATGACTGACATCCGATAGTATATACATGCATTTCCATCGTACATAATTAGTATCAGCCAACACGATAAATACATGTTTAAAACATTTTGCAGCATTAATGGGGAGTTTTTAATTTCACACGATGTTTACCAGACGAATCCTATTCTTACACTTCTGTCTCTAATATTGCTACATTTTGAGATGAGGATTGATAATTTATATTATTTGGATCATTCAGACTACTGTTCCCATCTTGAAAGTTATTCTCACAACGTTCGGCCGATGTAACATCCGACCTTCTTCAAGTGCATCTTTTGAAACTCGGGAAGTTTTATGTCGAACTCTAGATCAAGAACAATCTTCCCTCGCGAATTAAATAAATTATTTATTTCTAAATTCTTGATAGAGTTCGACATAATGATTACCGAGTTCGGAAAGATGCACCTGGAGAATGTCGGATGTTAATAATATCTCAGATGAGAATAGTAGTCCGAATAATCCAAATAATACATATCACCATGAACCATTGAACATATTAAGAATAGATTTCTCAGGTTATCGGTAACGTGATAAAAATATATACAAAATAAAAAAAGTACATATAAAGCGCTATAAGTTATTCCACTGTCAGTAGCGAGTTTGTTAGCGGAACAGATTAGACACTTGACTGCTCGTCAAATCTAAATGTGACTGGCCGATCCGGTTTCGAACTTCGGCATGGATACACTTGTTAGTCTAGTCACTGATGAGTCGTGAAAAGACGAAACAGCTGGCGGTGTATAACTACATTATACATACATGGTGTTCTAGACAAATTTGACACATATGGGAAAGGACAAACAAGTCATATCTGGGCCAATAATTGATGCAATCTCAAGATTAAAAGTGTATTTTAAGAGGATTTTGCCGCCCGGAAATTCAGCATGGCCTTCAGGAAGGACCTGAACTTGAAGCAAGCTACTTTTACACCAATTTGATCATGGTAATCAGCCTTTTCTTGGTGTGGCAGGCGGTACAGATAGTGTGCTTGGGCGGAGTGCCAGATGTTGAGGGTATTGAAGCCATGCAAGTTCTCAGAAAGCCACTTCTAGGTTTCCCAGGAGGTGTGACATGGAGCTGAGTTCTGCTACCACACGTATGCCATTCTCTTCACTGAGCACTTGATAATAGTGAACGACAACTCAATATATATACTTTTTTATGGAAATCCCTCTAGACAAGGCACGAAGCCACTTGATGTAAGGAGCTAAAAAAAATAACACTTTATGGTCAAAACTAAGCCAACAATAAGTGTTAAATAGATATATTCTGACCCAGAAAACAGCAATTCTTACCCCTTTTGTCAGAAAAATCGCTCATGAAATTTGAGAACTAAATGCCAAAATAAGGGATGCGAGAGTTACGAGGCTGCCGAAAGTAAACCCAAGGTCCACTTTCTATTCTCCTTGTATATATAATAAAACGCGTGAGGAGAGACATTAACATGGGGGAAAAGGAATGAGGGATAAGAAAAACAACGTTTCTCCGCACGCGTTTAATTATTCTTTCTTTTTCTAATAGTTAAACACGTGCCGATGACCTCTCTCTGTGCGTTCATTTTTTTCAATGTTTTTACCGTTATCAGAAAAAATTAAAATGTTTCTCTTTTCCTGAAGACGTTCGTTGATTCGAACGAAACCAGTAAAATTTCTCGTTTCTTGGTGATTTATTCCTCTATTAAAATTTGTTTTTTTCCATTTGTCTTTTTCACACATCTAGTACTTTCACGGAATTCTATATATATATATATATATATATATATATATATATATATATATATATATATATATATATATATATATATATGTTTGTTTGTGTGTTTGTTTAAAAAGTCAAGTTCAAAGATTACAACTTTAGCTGTATCCTAAGGAGATACTTAATATATATATATATATATATATATATATATATATATATATATATATATATATATATATTTCACTTTTGAATCCAATAATTATAGATTGCATTAAAAACAATAGGGTTTCTGGATTTTGTTAGTTATTTTTATTTCATGTGTTTATGATCATTTCGCAATTTCATTGTTAGTTTTGCCTGTAGCGAATTGATGACGATGTTTTTTTTTGTGCTGAAGATAAACAATGAAATAAATAAATAATCTGAAACATATGACCACAATAATATTTGCTGATGCTGAATTTTGGGAGCATGATTACAAAATATTTGTTATGTCATAAATTGTGTATTCTACTGAGTTATTATATATATATATATATATATATATATATATATATATATATATATATATATAATTTGCGTGTGGGTTCAGGGTTATGTTTCTGGCCTGAGATGGATGGGTATTTCCGCTAGTAAACAAAATGCACGCGAATTAGCGTCTAACATCTTTTAGCTTGGAAAATACACGGACCTTCACCTATTTATCGTCGCCTGTACACAGTGTGAACTGTTCCCAGCTGAATAATTAGTCGGATTTCTGAAGGGGTTAAACAACCAATGATTAAGCGCAATGTGAATAAATATTTAATGGAAACGAGTTTGTAATATGATACGCTTAACACACGTCAGTATTTTCAATTAGCGTTTCGCTGACCTTGCGTGTGCTTAAATTATTCGCAGGTGCACAGCGCGACCAGTAATCTATAACAGCTCAGGAAATCACACACACACACACACACACACACACACACACACACACACACACACATATATATATATATATATATATGTTATACACATATATATATATATATATATATATGTTATACATATATATATATATATATGTTATACATATATATATATATATATATATATTATACAGACACACATATATATATATATATAATACATATATATATATATATATCTTATACATATATATATATATATATATATCTTATACATATATCTATATATATATATTATACATATATATATATATATATTATACATATATATATATATTATACATATATTATACATATATATATATTATACATATATATATATATTATACACATATATATATATATCTTATACATATATATATATATATATTATACATATATATATATTATACATATATTATACATATATATATATTATACATATATATATATATTATACATATATATATTATATATATATATATAATACTTAAAGTTACTACTGACCTCAAAATTTCAATATTACACCAGGTTTCATGCCTCTAAGGGACGTTGCTTCTGTTGTGATTTGGTTTTTATTTGAATTATTTAAACGTACTAATTCAGGACATTTTCCATCGTTTTAGTTTCGTTGGGTGTTTTAAAACGTTTTAGGGGTATTATATGGACCCAACCTCCTAATTGAACATTTAAATATTTCAGATTTGCATTAATCTTTATCTACAGTCATTAGACGTCAATTAAGCAAGATTTTCTAGAATTTCAATTTCATCTTAACACTTCCTAAAGCTTAAGTCTTAAATTTTAGACATTTCCTAGAATCAAATTCTATTTATAGATTATGTTCAAAGTTTGGTTTTCTATGAGAGACGAAATAAAGAGAGGCTGAGAGAATGAGAAAGACAAATAGAATAGAAGAATGAGGGTGTAGAAAAGAGAGGAAAAGAACAGGAGAAAAATGATGATTGTGAGACCGATAAATACACATGCCCTTGCATATGAAAACGGCATCGCATAATACAACATATTTGCATTAAATTTGATCAAATATTTCAGATTAGCATTAAATTTGATCAAATATTTCAGATTAGCATTAAATTTGATCAAATATTTCAGATTAGCATTACATTTGATCAAATATTTCAGATTAGCATTAAATTTGATAAAATATTTCAGATTAGCATTAAATTTGATCAAATATTTTAGATTAGCATTAAATTTGATCAAATATTTCAGATTAGCATTAAATTTGATCAAATATTTCAGATTATCATTACATTTGATCAAATATTTTAGATTAGCATTAGATTTGATCAAATATTTCAGATTAGCATTAAATTTGATCAAATATTTCAGATATGCATGATTTCTTCTTTAGACATAAAGATACCTGAGCTCGACAAGATGAACCTGAAGAAGCTCGGAGGTTACATCGGCCGAAACGTTGCGAGAATAACATCTAAAATGAGAACAGTAGTCCGAATAATACAAATTATCGATCCGCATCTAATAAATTCTGAAACTTAAAAGGGTTTATTACTGTAAAGTGAACAATGTAATCGGTAGTTACAAGTTGGGTAACTGGTCTGTAATGTATACGGGTGACGGTTCGACTGTACTCGTACTACTGTCATATTCCTCGTTGATATATTACTCGGAATAGTTCATTGTATAAGGAAAGGGGGTGTCAGTACTTTTACTACAACAAATTTAGTATTGTCGAATGTTTCTGTTTAATAGGAAAATTCTACAAACTTTTGGGTTATTTTGGAAACGTTTCTTTACGTTGCTATTTTTGCAGTACATTAACAGAAAGATTTTATGATTAATACTTGATGTGTACTTTCTCATGAATTTTCGGTGCTCTGGTATCATCACGGTACCAAATAGCTGCCCTGAAAAACTTGAGGTCACGTGATATTTTTTATCCGGTGTTAAGGTAAAAAAAACTATCTCCTGACATTAACCGTGCGCTTTTTTTGGATAAATATATAAAAAAACGAAAACACTCTTTCATGTTTTTTTTTTAATTCGTTCTTTTTACATTTTTACATTTTAAAATTTTGTTTATCTGAAAAGCCAAAATAAAATTCAATCGTAAACTCTTTTACTATGATAAAAAGTGAAACAAATGCAGTTGGAAAATTCCCCTCGACACACTGATCAGATTTTTTTTAAAATAAATATAATTAATGTTATATGTTTTAAAATGGTCCCCTATCCTAAAGCTTGCCATCCCATTTGGTTGGATTCTTGTGGCGACAACTAGTACGGTCGCATAAAGTGATGCGTTTGATGATATTTTATCACACATTTCGCAATTTTACAAAATAAATTAAGTAAAGTTATACTTGAGAAAATATGATTTTTAAATTGTTCGTTGAAAAAAAGAATATTTTATTAATTTTTGCTTTGCTTTGAAATTTATTTATTTGTTTATAACATTCACTTTTTGTTTATATTTTATTGGGAAGATTACTCGTAGACATATTTTGTGTGTGAGAAAAGGGTGTTCACCAATCTTGACCAATTAAGTGATAAAAACGTTACAAACGGACACACAAGGCTTTATTTAAATTGATGATTTACTATCTTTAGACAGCTGGCAGTATCAACAGAGCATGAGGATGCGTTTCCACTATTTATCTGACAGTATGTTATACACAGACACACAAGGTTTCTTTTCACTGGATGATTCATTAATTTTAGACAGCTGCTAATGTCAAATAGACCATAGAGAGAAGTTTCCATATTTTATCTGACAGTATGTTACACACGGACACACAAGGCTTCGTTTCAATGGATGATTTATTAGCTTTAGACAGCTGCATATATATATATATAAAACATGGAGAGGTGTTGTCACAATTTATCAGACAGTATATTACAAACAGGCACACGATGCTTTCTTTCAATGGAGGATAATCTAGTTTAAGACAGCTGACAATATAAAAAAAGCACGAAGAAGCGTTTCCATCATTTTTCGCACAGTATGTTACACACGGACACACAAGGCTTCTTTCCAATGAATGATTTATTAGATTTAGACAGCTGTCAATATCAACAGACGATGGGGAGGTGTTTCCACAATTTATGAGACAGTATGTTACACTTATACACACAAGGCTTCTTTCACTAGAGGATTTATTAGCTTTAGACGGCTGTCAATATAAACAGAGCCTAGGGAGAAGTTTCCACAATAGATTTGCCAGTATGATACACACGGACACACAAGGCTTCTTTTGGAAGGATGATCTATTAGCTTTAAACAGCTGGCAATATTAACAGAGCATGGGGAGAAGTTTCCACAATTTATTGGATAGTGTGTTACACACGGGCACACAAAGCTTCTTTTCAATGGACGATTTACTAGCTTAACAGCTGACAATATCAACAAAGCATGATAAGGCGTTTCCATCATTTCTCGGACAGTATATTACACACAGACACACATGGTTTCTTTTGAACGGAAGATTTCTATCTTTAGACAGCTTCCAATATCAACAGAGCATGGGGAGAAGTTTCCACAGCTAATCGGACATGATGTTACACACGGACACACAAGGCCTCTTTTCGATAGAGGGTTTATTAGCTAATACTGCTATCAAATCAACAGAGTATGGAGAGAAGTTTCTACAAGTGATAAGACAGTGTGAAAGTGGTTTCCAAAATTCAATAGTTGTAATGAGAGTCTTTCCACAATTAATCAGAGAGTATTTTACACACGGAAACACAAGGTTTCTTTTCAATAGAATATGTATTAGTTTAGACATCTGCCAATATTAACAGAGCATGGGGAGAAGTTTCCGTAAGTGATTAGACAGTGCGAAAATGGTTTCCAAAATGCTATAGTTGTAATGAGAGTCTTGAAAATTAAGAAGATAGTGAGAAAACATGTACCTTTGGCAATGAACGTTTGAAAGCAACTATTACAATTATTTTTTATCACTTAGCATGGTAGTTTATTCTGTTTTTTTTTTGCATTGAAGACACCAAGGGAAGGTTGCCAACATCCATAAGTGGAAGTGATGCTATGGAAACGACTGGATTCGTACTTGGCACACCCAGGTCGTAAGTCGGCGTCGCGTACTTAGCAATTTAACTACCATTACACCCCTGAAAGCAACTGTGGAACGAAACCGTGACCTTCGTTAAAGAAGGTCGGTGCACGGAATAGTGACGTCATGCTAGTAGGTAGCAAGCGAAATCTGTCGAACAGTCAGACTGTCAGTAATGAATGAGAATCTTTTAAAAAAGCATTAGAAAACTTTTTAAAAATGCATTTTATAAAGAAAATAAAGGAACACGATTCGCTGTATACTGAAAGTGAACTTTATTTCAATATAAATGAAATATAAAAAAACACAAATTGAAAATGAATAGTTAAGTTGTTTTATTGCTGCGTTGTTTCATGGATTTTTATTTACCATTTCCATTTACTTGCCTCTCCACGATGGCAAGACAGAAGTTCGCTTTTTAATGTGAAGAAAATCAACTTCCCTACAAGGAACACTCTGGATTGAGACAAAATTAAAATTGCCTCAGTATAAAAGAATTTCTCATTCCCATTTACTGACCGAGCGCAGAAAAGACGAAGTATAGTATAACAGATCTTACACTTTTAATCATTTTATTGTAAAAAATATAAAAATACAATTTAAATTTCAAACAAATTAGGAACAAGGCCATCAAAAGTGTGGGGAGTGGAGTGTCGTTGTTCATCCTTTGTCTATCCTACTCTTTGCTAGAATCATTAGTCACCACGATACCACATTTACTCTAGGGGCCAAAATACCCAATGCGTTTAAAATTTAAATTTTATTTATCAATATATATATTTAATTAATTGCTGTAATTATTGTTTTTTAAGTACTAAACATATTTGAACTGTTTTAGAATTTTATTAGAATCATTATCTTTTGGTACAAAAAATAAAGTTTTTTATACAAAAAAAACAAGTTTGAACCGAATTTCTTGTTGATATTTATGACAGTCGACGGATAAGCATAAAAGTTAATTTTATATCAGAACAAACAAAATGTTTTATATTAGGCAGACTTGTTATTGTGTAACAAATATTTCAAAATTTAGAGAAAAGCAAGTATTTATTTGAGACTTTTCTATCAAGACAGGTTGGTCAACCATCTATGGGTCATTTTTATAGTTTTACCATCAAATCTCTATGAGATTTCCAACCATGAAAACGAAATGAACAAAATAATCGGTATCCTTTTTTAAACACAAAACAATTACAAGATCAATGATTAAATAATTTCAGACAGCAGTGACCAGTCATATGTGCATGTGTTGGCGTGTAATAAACTTCCTCTTCGAAGCGTCTTGTTTTAGTCTAGGGAAAGTACAGCTCCCTAAAAGGGGTCCTTCTGGATTAAAACAAAAATTAAAATTGTCTCAGTCTAGAATGATTTCTCATTCTCTAACCGAGGACAATAAAGATGAATTGTAGCATCAGAAAAGATACTACACCGTGAAATTTTAACGGAATTTCTAGTCAATAATATTTTATTGGTAACAATTTGTTAAAAATGATGTCGACATGTGGACATGAAGTCTAATTTTATATGCGTTCAAAATTAATAATTTTGTTCAGGAAAAACAAAACATTTTATCTTATACAGACTTGTTATTGTGTAAAAATATTTCAAACTTTAGGGAAAACAAGCAAGTATTTGTTTATTATCTAATATGTTTCTATCGAGACAGGTTTGTCATCCATCTTGAAATTTAGTCTAAACAAATTTTCTTTTCATAGTTTTACCTTAAAATCACTATCAAAATTCCACCTTGAAAATGAAACTCTGACGTCAGCAGAAAAAAAACAAGACTCAGTGAAATAGCCTTCTGCTTACGACGGCACGAGAAAACCCACGCGAAAGTGTCAGGGAAATGTATGAGGCAATTTCAACAGCCTCAGATCATCTGAAATAAATTGGTAAAGTGAAAAAGCTCGATAAGGATCCACAAATGATCGGACAATACGAAAGTTCTTTCAGAAATTTTGTAGTGGTAAATGAGCGTCTTGAAGAAGGTAGAAGGTAAATGACAGCCATGATCACTTGACAATGAATGTTTGAAAGCAATTGCTGAAAAAAAATCCACGTCAAATTGGATAAAAAAAATGTCTAAGGCACTTGATGTTAGTATTTCAACGTTGACAATTTACGCATATTGGTAAAATGGAAAAGCTCGATAAATGTGTAACCCATGAACTTTATGAATGTAAGTTGTTTTTGCAATCGGTCATCGTTTTCCAAACAAGTTAAGTATTTAATTAAAACCGCTATAAACAAAGAGAAATGTGGATATAGTTATAAAGCAATTTTTGAAGAAAACCAACGTCAAAGTGTCAGAGAACTGTCTAAGGCGATTTATTTCAGTATTTCAACCATCTAAAACGAATTAGTAAAGTGATAAATCTCAATAAGGGTCCACAAGTGATCAGACGATGGGACAGTGCTTTCAACACTTCTTTGCTCGTAATAAGAGCCTTGAAGATGAAGAAGGGTTAATGGCGGTCATGTTCTTTTAACCCTGAACGTTTGAAAGCAATTGTTGAACAAAACAAAGATCAAAGTGCGAGAGAAATGTCTACGGCACCTGATGCCAGTACTTCAACGGTGTCCGACCATCTCAATAAATGGGTTCCGCATGAACTTGATGAATAAAAGTTTGTTTTCGAAATCGGTCATTATTTTCCGAACAAGTATATTATTTAATTGTTTAATTAAAAACCGCAGTAAACAAACAGAAATATGGATTTCGTTATAATCTTATATAAGGTTGCACAGAAACAAGGAAATAAATTGAGATTTTAATGAAAATGCGTTTGGCAAAGCTGTGATTGAGTGGCGTCCGATTTCAGGTTAATTAAGACAAAGAAAATATTATTTTGAAAAAGAAATCACTGCCAATGGATATAAAAATGTTTAAACGGGAAGGGGATTCGAAAAAGCAATAACCTGAAATACGTCGTAATGACTATCACATCTCCCCTGCCACTATTTTCCCAATAACCGTGTGCAATAATACACAAGACTTCATTAACTGACAAAAAAAATTACCACTGAAGTTATTTTTAGTTGCGTCCACGAATCTGTATAAGGGGTTCCGTCTGTCGGTCTGTCAGTCCATTTGTCTGCCATAGTGAATATGAAAAAATAATTTTCATCGCTGAACACGCAGATTGAATGGGCGCATCTCCAGACTTGATTCGTTCTTGTTATTTTATTTCGTGGGAGTTTTGATTTCTTTTGCCTATTTTCAGAGGCAGGGAACCCAACTTAAGGCAAACGTAATAACTTGTCTCACCGCCCATTGACCAAAAAAATACCCTCCCCTCTACATTCGAAAGCATATCTCCACAAATATAAGTAGAAAATCCAAATATATCTACACAAATAGACCTTTTTGGTAACATGTTCCCCCCATACATACACATTACAGCCAGCGTTATAAGGTATTTTGAGACGTTTCCTTTTAAGGTTACGACGTAACCTCAACGTTGATACAACAATTACATCTCTATCTTCATAAATTAGGTATGTGTATATATTTGTATATTTTCATGTACACGATAAACTCTTAAATTACTTAACCGATCATTATGAATTTAGGAACACAGCTACAAGGCGGAAGGATGAGTAATATGTGTATATATTTGTATATTTTCATGTACACGATAAACTCTTAAACTACTTAACCGATCATTATAACTTTAGGAACACAGCTACAAGGCGGAAGGATGAGTAATATGTGGTATGTTTAGTTTGATTTAATTTCATGCAAAATGGGCAAAGAAGGGGTGGAAACATTTTATGAAACTTCAGATACTTCCGATTTTTGTAAAATTTTACTATGGGAATTAGAAATCAAGTAACAAATATTCAGCAAATTTTTGTTTCTTTGGAGAATTTTAAAGTATTGAGATTTTCATTTAAAAAAAAATGTTTCACTATTTCTATCTTTCTGGATTTTATTTTGTTTTTCTATTTGAAATTATGGCGGGAATTCCCATTGGATATCACCTGTATCAGAATTAATAAAGCATTTATGTGCTGATGAGGAAAATCATAACAGTTTTCTACCCTATTGTAAAAGTGATAATAAATTGAATTTCTGAAACACGTGTACACATTGATAAATATTGTATGTGCTGAAATATTTGGAGCATGATTATCAAAACAATAATTATATAATAAATTTTGAATAATACTAGATTATATATATATATATATATATATATATATATATATGTGTGTGTGTGTGTGTGTTAATTTCCCTTCTTTACATGATAATTTCTCGTGACCGTGTGATTAGTGCAATAGCTTGCAAAGTCGAGATGATTCTGTACCGTATGAAATTGTCACTTTCTACACTGATAATATCAACAGCTTGAAACGCCGCCGTATGTACGTTAACATAATTTAATATTTATTTACTAATATATATATATATATATATATATATATATATATATATATATATATATATATATATATATATATATATATATTAATGCATGTGTTGTTGAAAAACGACAGAACTCTTCTGTTTAGTGATTCCTTTTTTTATTTTTTCCATTCGTCGAATGATCTTTTTGACGTTGAAATGGAATGAATCCGTGTGTTTGACTAACGTTTTCGATTCTCTCTGGAATCATCTTCAGGTCTTTAATGGCAAAAATGAATAAAAAGCGAGTGAAAGAATGGAATTTCTTAAAAAAATACGCCGGCAAACCGTTCACGTAAAAGACGGGCGTCTACATTTTGAAATGTGACGATTGAAACAGTTCTTCGTTTCTTTATTAATTTTATTTATTATTCTTCTTCTTATTTTTTATAATTTTAATTTAAAATGGTGGATGATTTAATTCGGTCTAGTCTAATAATTATGGAGAAGGAAAATGGGGGAGATAGGCAGTAAGTAATTTTAATAAGATGTCCCTATTTTTTTTATTTGAATAAGGCGACACCGGTTGGTGTCACTGAACAAAGCTAAGCATTTAAAAATAGTTTTACTTGTCTCATATGAAATGTTATTAATTTTAGGTTGCTGTGTTTTTATGTATACGGCTTCAAGTATTTTTAATTTTTTAAATTAGTTTCGGAATGTATTATTTTTGTGTTCATTACTAAGATCTGTCTCAACTCAGATGTGGGGCAGTTGTGCGTTTGTAGGTGTTTGTATATTGAACTAGTGTTGGCGAGGTGCATAGTGAGGCGGCGGGATAGAGTGGTTGTTGTAAAACCAATGTAGCTATTATTATTTTGGGAGGTACATCCTCCTAAAGGGCATTTAAATTTATAAACTACATTGGTTCTGTCTAGTGTTTGGGGGTTGGAGAGGGGGTGTTTTTTACTACAAGGTTTTGCGTTGTGAATCTTTTATAATAAATAATTAATTTCATTTTGTTTTCTTTATCTGTTGGAGATATATATCGATGTGTAATATTCTTTATAGCTTTTTCTTCTAGTCTGAAATTTGGCTGCATTTGGTTGCGGTAATATATGTTGATGTAATTGGAGTTGTTATGTTGTATATTATTATTTATATTAGTGTTTGTCAGGTTTTTTATCATTGATTTTATTAGTTCGTCGACGAGGTAGTTGGGAAATTCATTGTTAATTAATACTTGTTTTATATTTTTTAGTTCGATGAATAGTGTTTTTTTAGAGGAGGGGATCAATCTTGCTCGGTTTAGTAAATTTTTTACGATAGCTATTTTATAACGGTGGGCGCATTCACTCTTGAAATTTAATAGGCTGGAGTTTTTGCTGGTTGGTTTTTTATAGGTAGAGGTGTTAAAAGTATTGTTAGAAGTGTCAATTAGTACATCTAGGAATGGGATTTTATTATTAGTGTTTAATTCTATGGTGAATTTAAGGACAGAGTTTTTTTGAAATTGGTCTTTAAGTTTATTAATTTGTTTAGTGTTATTGGCTAGAATTAGTATATCATCAACATATCTAACGTAAATAGGAGGTTTTTCAATTGTGTTGAATGTTAGGTTTTCAAGGTTGGACATGTAAAATTCACTAAAAGTCGGGCCGAGAATCGAACACATAGATACCCCGTCAATTTGCGTATATATGTTTCCCATATGGTCGTAAAAAGGTACTTCAGTCGTGCATATTATTAGTAGCTTTTTAAGAATTGTTTTATTTATTTTAAGTGGAGGTAGAGATGAGTTATTATATATATTATTTATGATTATATCTATTGTTTCTTTACAGGTACGTTAGTAAATAAACTTTCTACGTCTAGAGAGGCAATGGTTTTATTTTCAGGTTGTTTGCTGTGTAAGATTTGTAACAGTTGTTGTGTGGACTTAACGCTGTATTTGCTAGGAATATATGGGCTGATAAGTTCATTAAGGGTCTTTGTTAGGGAGTATATAGGGGTAGTGATTTGGGATATGATTGGGCGGAGTGGGGAATTTTTTTTGTGTATTTTAACAGTTCCGTATAGATATCCGGGTTTATAATCTCCGATTATTTTAGGGAGTTGATAATTACCGATTTGGGCATTGTTGGCAGTGATAAGTTTGTGGACTTGTGTTTTTAATGCATTGGTAGGATTTTTGTTAATTTTCTTAAATTTAGTGTGTTCATCGAGAATTGTTTGGATTTTAGTATGATAGTCAGATTTATTTAATGTTACGAATATATTTGTAAAAACAGACAATAAAACATTACATCCTGGTTTACGTGACCTTCTAAAAACAGAATCTATAAAAATTCGACTAGATAAAAAACAATCAAACTTAATATTAACTCATAATTTTAAACAAGCTGCCAATGAACTACGTAATCACCCTAACATCATTATAAAAAAATCTGACAAAACAAATATAAGGTAAGGAAAAACACTACACACATGTATATATATATATATATATATATATATATATATATATATATATATATATATATATATAGGCAACATTCTTTAATTAATGCAAGTTTGATTGAATAGAAGTGAAAGCTTCTGTCTATTCCTTTTCTGATCCTTTTTTTCTCACTGGCGAACCAACGATTTGATGCTATTTTCCACTGTATGCAGGAACTCGCCATACTTGCATGTAATTTCGTCTCGCATGAGTCGTACTCAGGCACGTGGTGATCTTTTTTTTATACAAATGAAAAAAATAGTGAATTTAGTACGAAAGGTCGATTAGAAACGTTTTTAAACACTTAAGATTCAATTTCCCAATCTCGTATCAAGACTGACTGATGGTAGGGTTATGTGAATGGGGAGGCGAAAACTACAGTAGTAAAGGCGAGGAGGAAAGTGTTTCAGTTTGGATATGATGGAAGTTTGTTTGATGTTAAATGCTGAAACTCGTGATCTGATGAAGAGATATACCTCGAAATATATAATCTAACACGATAACACACTTTAGATCATTGTATAGAAGTTGAGGCTGAATCACGTAAGATTTACTAAAAAATAATACTTCGTTTCTGTCCTCCTTCTCAAAAACGCACTAATTTTCACTTATTTTATTGCGTTAGCCTTCTATGGCCTTTCTATATACATATTAAACACAATGCTTTAAGCAAACTACATCAACTTATTAAATATAAGATAATGTGTATATCTAGTTGATCATTCATATCAAATCTTTAATCTATTATATAATAATTTTGTCTGTCTTTCATTCGGTTGTTCTATATTCTTTAATACTGAGTGACGCCATTCCTTTTCAGGTAAATGACGGTAGGATTAAAGAGTGTAGTACTTATCCAATGTTTCCAGTTTGGCATTCACTAAACAATAAAATATGAAATTCAAAATCCTTTCTGCAATCCAATCATATTTGGTACAAATAAACTTCAGTCTAATCTGATTGTCTACCAAGTTGTAATCATGAAAATCCTACAATCTTTGTCTTATCGCTTTTCAATTATATACAAGGACACTTTGGTGATCGTTGCATCAGTATGTGGTGTGATCTTGAATGGGCTTCACAATTATTGGATCTTTATACCCCCATATTTTTATCTGTAGGGTTATCTCAAAGATGCTAGTCTATCAAAAAATCACCAGATTATTCCTAAACATAAGACGAACATCAAAGTCAAAATCAGAGAAGTGCCAAGAGAGGATTGTGTCGGAATTGTTGACAATTTTGCACATCATATCCATGTGTGCTTATCATTGAACGGGAATCAAACAAAAACTGTTGAACATCTATGACTGAAACTTGGTGAACAAGTTCGGCATAGAGTGAAGTTTATTCGTACCAAATATGGTTGGATTGTAGAAAGGATTGTGACTTTTCCAATCGATTCCATGGTTACATTTCTTTTTTTGGGAGGGGGAACACGCTATCTTGTTTTCCCTACAGCCGATGTGTGAGACACATCCTTTGAACTGGGATCAAAGTGTAATATCTGTTCTATCGTCTTTTGGAAAAGGAGAAATCTTTCTTGACTGGTGTAATTCTTATTTTTTGTCCTAACCCAGAGTTCCTATTTTTGGGGAACTGGATATGTCCAAGATTAAAACCCGACCTTGTGTCTAACTTATGTTAGTGAGAGGGGTTTAATAAATGTAGGCAGCCATCCAACTCGAATAGTAACAGGCTCTACAAATACAGTGCCCTTTGGTGGCACCCATCTGACTAAACCAATGCAAGGCTCTTTTGTTCTTTGAATTTCTTCACGAAATCAATGTGAAGCAATGACAGTGAAGTAGATAACGACTCGGACTGCGAATTTGACGTGCCGTGTTCGTGTCCTCTCAGCTCTGTACTACTTTTTAAAAATTCTTATTCACTACAAACAAAGCACATTGCCACCAGGACGTAAGAGGCAACAATTAGGAACCATGTCTACAGGGATACTATACACGGAGTTGAGCAGCGAGATCTCTGTTCGCATTACATTTAAATGTCTGCATGTGAGTACAGTCAGGGAAGCAGAAAACAGGGAGGGAATTCCAAAGTCTAGCAGTTCGAAGGAAGAAACTATTAGAGTTGAATATTTCCCGGCATCTTGGAACCTCTACAGTGAAGGGCGTGGAGTTTCCTACTTGTCGAGTTAATCGGTGTATTTACATCGAGGGGCACAAGTGCTACGAATTCGTCAGAGCACATTCCATTAAAGTACTTGTAAAACAAGCACAAGGATGCAACATTGCGGCGATGGGACAGGGGTTGGAGCTTGGTTGACAGTGCGGGACGTATTAGATTGGAGACTCGTTTTTGGACTCTGTCTAAGAGGAAGAGACTAGTGGTAGATGCCCCAGTCAAGATGTGGCAACAATACTCAACGCATGGGCAAATGGTGGCTTTGTAGAGATACAGGATACTAGCGCAGTAAAGGGAGTCTACCTTCTTTGCAGCTGTCTTCGCTAGTGATGTTGACAACCTTCAAGTGGTCCCCCTAGTGAGTTCTTGCTCGAAAAAAAAAACGGGGAAACCAGTCTTACCAACAGAATCAAGCAAGTAAAAAAAGTCATAACACGTTAATTCTTACGAATTGCGTTTTTCTATTGAACAGATCTTTTACACGAGAATACCCCATCTCAATTAACCAATGAATCATAATTGATTGAAACCTGACTTTAACTGAAAACCAATTCCAATCAAGCAAAGTGAATAAACCGTTATTTGCTGATTTTTTTTCATCCTAATGAGTCACGTGTTATCAAGGACAAAGTCAATTCGAGGATAAGGGTTAATGAGATTCTAGTTTGATAATGAACAATCCTATGAGAGGATTGATAACGATAAATCAGATGGGAACAATTTGATAACTGAAAAGTACGGCTCGACAGATATTTGTTGACACTGGATTGAAGATGACCATGTTGTAGTCAGTTGGGACGCAGCTCTGCAGTATTGTGTGCCACAGATAGGAAGTTCTTGTATTTATTCAAACTACGTTTTTGGACGTAATCAAATTCTACTAGCAGAATACCCATCAAAATATGCGTCTTCTGTTAGTTAATAATTAATAAAATTAATTCACTAAGTAGAACAGGTTTGCATCACTTTCATGGACCCTTACGAAGGTTAAGATATATATGCTCCTAAACCTTATATCTAGAATTCTTGTTCCAACTGTGATCAAAATCCTTGAATTTGTTTCTCGGGAAATATGTAGAATTTCTGGCTCAATTTGAATATTTGATAAGAAATTGAAATTCAGGGAATCTAACCTAATTGCTCTCTACTAACTATGGATAAATTTTCATACAAATTCGAAATATTCAAAATTTTAAACTGCAGATTTTGCACATATCGTACCTGATAATTACCATTTAAACTACTGTAAAGAAGCTAACATTCAGGGATATTTATTAATTGATGTCTAATAGTTATGGTTAAAATCTAATCAAGATTTTACGATGGTATTCAAGACATCTTAGCATAAACTACATTTAACTAACTAGCAGCTATGTTCCAATGTTCATAATGACCGCTTAATTCGTTTCGGGGTTTACACTACACAAACAGGGGTGGGAAACAGAAATGAGCGACACACACTTCGTTTTATATATAACTAGCTGTAACTACCCGGCATTTTTCGAGATACAGTGAAGTCATTTTAGTTTAATATTTTTTTTTAATTAGACAAAACTAAAATGACATTTTAGTTCTAAGGGGGGCGACAACTTTTCACTTAAAAATATGAGTTATTGCCCTTACTCATTTAATTTTTTTTTCGGTGATTCATATTCCATAATATAGAATTGTCTGGGCCGGACTAAGTAATTCCTTAAATAAACTGTGGACAAGTACATTAAGTTTATTACCAATAACATGGCACAACAGTAACACATGAAAATTAGCTAGTCAGAAATAATGTTTGCTTTGTCAGCTTAAAAGCTATTTAGGTCTGACTTAGATACTTTTATAAATATAGAAGATGATTTCAGAGATCATGTTTATTTAACTATCTTATTGCCATTACGAGGCCATTCACTGACGACCATCCAACTGGACGAATACAAGGCCGTTCAGCTATTCTATCGTCCTCTTTACACGCCCAATTTCCTCGTAGCCTAAAATACAACCACTTTTGCCCTACATCTCGGCCGTCTTCATTAATCTCATAGATCATGTTTATTTAAACGATCTAATTACCCGCAACAGCCGATGTGTGAGAGAGTCGTAAGTTATCCGTGTGAAATTATTATTAGTAACGACTCGAATGTCTGTTACTTTGCTGTTTGTGTATTCTTAGCTGAAATAACAGAGGCTCATCAGCTCGATTTCAGAGCTAGATAAAGAAAACCGCTTTGCTCTATTTAATCTGCAATATAAAAATACGCGTTCTGTCGCTATATCAATATCAATACACCAGGACACCAATGATCACCATTAAAGATATTTTTTCTTACAAATATTATTTATTCAAATTAAATGTTTTTCCTACACGTGTTTCACTACCAAGCAGTTACTTGCTTGGCAGATCATCAGGGAAATTAAATGTCTGGAATACTGGTTTCAACTGCCGACAGTACACAATGTGGCGTTGCAATAGTTGAGGTCACTTAAGAAGAGAAGAGGAAAAAAATAAAAATAAAAGTTAAAATTAAAAAACAAGGAAGAACAACGATAAAAAAAGAAAGTCCTAGAAAAAGTCTTAGAAAAGTAGCTCGTGCATTATTTCTTTCACCAAGCCAACAAGCAAATAATCGGTCCCAAATACATTAAAAAAAAACCAACAAAAACGGAACAATGTGCGATAATACACTTTCACGTCGGCCGGCACAATGATGAAATATTTGGGACCGATTATTTGCTTGTTGGCTTGGTGGAAGAAATAACGCACGAGCTACTTTTCTAAGACTTTTTCTAGGACTTTCTTTTTTTTATCGTTGTTCTTCCTTGTTTTTTAATTTTAACTTTTATTTTTATTTTTTTCCTCTTCTCTTCTTAAGTGACCTCAACTATTGCAACGCCACATTGTGTATTGTCGGCAGTTGACACCAGTATTCCAGACATTTAATTTCCCTGATGATCTGCCAAGCAAGTAACTGCTTGGTAGTGAAACACGTGTAGGAAAAAACATTTAATTTGAATAAATAATATTTGTAAGAAAAAATATCTTAAATGGTGATCATTGGTGTCTTGAAAGGAATGCTTTGGTAAGCCTTCATAAAATCACACACACACACACACACACACACACACACACACACACACACACACACACACACACACACACATATATATATATATATATATATATATATATATATATATATATATATATATATATATATATCACGCCTTCCGACCGTCTGAAATTGTTACTTTCCTGTACTGATGAGAGCAATAAGCTTGAAACACTAGCGTCTATAGGTTATAAATATTTTAATATTTATTTATGAATATTATAATAAGCTCCTTTAAGAAATGAAAGTCGAGCACTCTGGGGGGGTGTAAAAAGTAGACTGTCAAAAAGCTCTAAAGCAAAGTTCCGAACACGGTCGTCAAATCCTCTCGTTTAGTGTTCTGTCTGTGTCCGCTCCTAGGTACATATATATCTTAATTTCACTTAAACACCAGACAGTTCTCAATGGCCGCGCAGATAGGGTGACTGCTTGTAGATTTTAAGCTGACTCTGTGAACCGGGTTTGCACTCTCGACAGTCTGAATGTTATAAATGATTGAATATTATATATATATATATATATATATATATATATATATATATATATATATATATATATATATATATATATGTGTGTGTGTGTGTGTGTGTTCACGTGATAGAATTTCAACTATATTGCCCGCTTTATTTGACATAAATAGGGTTCATTTCTCAGCTCGTCGCTGTTAAAGTTGGCCAATTGGTTAGATCGCTCGGAGTTGGGTTAAGAGTGACTCGTGTCTGGGGTTTTGAATCGTGCGACAGGCTGAACAATAATCTTACATACTGATTATTCCATATACGTATATGGATAATAATTAAAAAATAGTTAGTATTAAATAATTATTTATAGCCATCTTTCTGATGGGCAGAAATTATATAAACTGTCTAATTAAAACTAAAATGTTCATGTCCACGTGATCTGTTAAACACTGTTAAGACGGCTGAATAACATTGTCCGCTTTATTTCACATAAATAGGGTTAATTTCTCGGCTTGTTGCATAGCTGTTCAAGTTGGCCAATTGGTTAGAGCGTTTGGATTTGAGTCAAAAGTGACTCGTGTCTAGAGGTTCGAATCGTGTGACCTGTTGAACAGTTATCTTTCACACTGATGATTCCATCGGGATAAAACGTATACGTATTTGGATAATAATTAAAAAAATGTTTATAAACAAATAATTATAATAATAACAAATAATAACCCCTTTCGGATAAACACCTTTAAAACTAAAATGCGAAGTTCCTTTCTACGTGATCAGTTAAACACTGTTACGATTGCTAACTGTATTGTCCGCTTTATATGACATAAATAGGGTTCATTTCTCGCCTTGTCACTGTTGAAGTTGGCCAATTAGTTAGAGCGCTCGGATTTCGGTTAAAAATGACTTGTGTCCACAAGTAATCTTTCACGCGGATCAAACATATACGTATGTGAATAATAGTTTTAAAATATTTATTATTAAATAATTATATATATATATATATATATATATATATATATATATATATATATATATATATATATATGTGTGTTTGTTTGTGTTTAATTAGGCTTACGCAAATGCAATTACGTTACTAATAATGATATAAATAATAATAGCTCTACCTAATATTGAGCACTTTTGAAAAAATATTGATTTTAAATTAATTTTATGAATGTACTTGATCTTTTAATATATATATATATATATATATATATATATATATATATATATATATATATATGTATGTATTTATATATATATGTATATATAAACACATATATATATTTATATATTTATTTTTATAGTTAAACTTACAGAGTTAAACTCTTAACGCTCAATCGATATTAATTTATAATTCTAGAGCATTTATAAATAGACAATAGAAAAGCAGATTCCAGCGACTATATCTTCATTCATCATTAAAGAGGTTCATTTTTACGCCGTTTCACCATTTATTCAAGGTGTTCAAACATATCTTGAATTTTCTAAAACAATGATTCGTCTGTAAATAAAATAGAAAGGTATAAAAAAAACGAAGAAACTTACTATAGTAAACATTCCTTTAGATCGATATTTTCTAAACAACCTTTGTATTTCATTCCAAAACCAATGCCATCGTTGATTTAACTAATTGAGTACTTTCCGTTATCAGTATCGCAAAAAGTATACAAGTAAATTAATAGCATTAAAAATGTGAAATAATTTATGCCATGGTGATTAGCATTTTCGTAGCTCTGTTGTAGAGCGCCAGCTGTCACTCATTGGGGTTCCGATTTCGAATCTCCCTAGGTCGAGAGATCAACTTGTGTAAAATTACTAAAACTTTTCTTTTCTCTGTTTACTTAATATTTATTTACTCATACGAATGTTATAAAATCGGGGAACTTATGTTTTGAGGCATGTCCGTCCCTCCGGATTTTTCTCCGCAACCATCCATTGAATTTCTCTGAAATTTTGCATGAAGTTGTAGCTTTGGTCAGGTTAGAAAGTGACATTCTCCGATTTTTGAAAAAAACATATTGTTTGCCCCCCACGGGGTCAAAAGGCCCCGAAATGGCAAAAAATGACATTTTTTACCCCATAACTTTTCATCTATCCATTTAATTTCTCTGAAACATGGCCAAAATTTGGAGGCAATTGTTCCTAAAGAAAATAAGTATCGCTAACTTTGGAAAAAATCTGGTTCGCGCCCCCAGGGGGTCAAAAGCCCCCTAAAATGGCAAAAATGACCCTTTTCTCCCATAACGTTTGATCCATCCATTCAATTTTTCTGAAACTTGGCCAAAATGTAGAGGCAATTGTTCCTGATATAAAATGAGCATCCTTGACCTCAGAAACATTCTGGTTCGCGCTCCCAAGGAGTCAAAAGGGGGTCAAAAATGCCCCAAATTGCCCAAATGTATTGCATTTTACACTCGCCACATCGAGTCACATACAGAGGGGGACCACGCACGCGCGGCTTGTTGTAATACGTGTTGTGCATATAACTTCTTCTTTTACGCTATTTTACACGTAGATTTGGAAGAGGAGAAAAAGGGAAAGAAAGAGGAGAAATAGACAGAGAAAGAGAGATTATTCCGTCTCCTCTTGTAGTGTCGTTGGTCGACCTAATAAATATTTCTACTGTTTCCCCTTCCACCTCTCCCAACGCCCACCCCTCCCCGAAATAATTAAACAAAGAAATATACGTAGCGCTTTTTCGGTTTGGTTTATTTAATTTCGTTACCTTTGCTTTGACATATTCGAGTTGATTATTCAGATATCTACATGTTCTGTTTAATTTTCGTTTCATTTTCGATAAGTTCATTTTCCTGTCAAGTACTTGAAAAAATAATCTTTCATGAGCAATACAATTAGAACAGGACTAATCTTTTAGATGAGGGTTGATAATCTGTCTTATTTGGGTTATTCGGATTACGGTTCTCATCTTGGATGTTATTCTCACAACGTTTCGGTCGATGTAACCCTCGACTTTTTTCGGATGCGTCTTGTCGAACTCGAGGAACCTTTCTGTCGAATTGAGGAATCTGTACGGAATTTCGGTTAGAAGTCTTAAGTAATTCGTAATTGTATTCTTAGTGTCGCCCGTAACTGAGGATTGAACCTTCATTCACCAAAAGACTGTTACTTTGAACTGATTATTAGTTAGAACTTATATCCGTTGCGGAGTTCGACATACAGATTCCCGAGTTCGACGAGACGCACCCGAAGAAAGGCGGCGCTTACATCGGCCGAAAAGTTGTGAGAATAACACCCAATATGAAAATAGTAGTCTGAATAATTCAAAGAATAAAGAAACATATAATGCTTAATTTTATTATATACTTTGCACTTAAATAGTTATTGTCAAAATAACATCAAATACGTAAACAAAAAGAAAACGATGTCATTTTAACGATATTTTCTCATCGTTCTTTTACATATTACGACAATTTTATCCTTATTGTTAATTATTTTCGATATTTTGTAATTAAATATTTTTATTTTCAACATAACATCAAATACGTAAACAAAAAAAAAACGATGTCATTTTAACGATATTTTCTCATCGTTCTTTTACATATTACGACAATTTTATCCTTATTGTTAATTATTTTCGATATTTTGTAATTAAATATTTTTATTTTCAACATAACATCAAATACGTAAACAAAAAAAAAACGATGTCATTTTAACGATATTTTCTCATCGTTCTTTTACATATTACGACAATTTTATCCTTATTGTTAATTATTTTCGATATTTTGTAATTAAATATTTTTATTTTCAACATAACATCAAATACGTAAACAAAAAAAAAACGATGTCATTTTAACGATATTTTCTCATCGTTCTTTTACATATTACGACAATTTTATCCTTATTGTTAATTATTTTCGATATTTTGTAATTAAATATTTTTATTTTCAACAGAATTGCGAATACTTCACGTTTCATTTTATTTTGTTTTATTTAATTTACAAAAATGTCATGCTATGTAATTTTGATCATACTTTCGTATTTGCCATTCTACACATTAAAAAATCAATCTAATATCGTTATTAGTATTTGCGTTCATTTTTATATTTGCGGTAACTTTCCCGCAGGGACACGTTCGACTTAAAAAGAATAATAATTAAATTTCATTTTCTGAATCCTATTTAAATAATTAAGAATTTGCTATAAAACCAGGCATAGTTACAAAAAAAAGAAAGAAATTATTTGTGTTTATTTAACGAGGCCCGATTTTTTTTTAAAAACAACATATATATATATTCTCTTTATTGAACTACCCGTTCAATAATGTAAACATTGTTTTCACCAAAAAATTCCCATACAAATTCACAAATTGCAATAGTTAAGTTTACCTGGATACGGCGTTAACAATTGTCAATAACTCTGCCACTCTATTCTCTTTGAACTTTCTAGATTTGGGCTGTGATGGCACTCTTCATTTCAGAAATAGTCTGGAGATGGTTTTGATAAACATAACCTTTGCAGATAAAAATCTAAGCATCTTCAAGATCACACCTCTTGCCGATGAGGATCACCAAAGTGCCCTCGAAGTCATTCTAAAGAGTCATTTGAACTGTGGAGAGTTGCCCCATTATTTTCCAACCACTGTACACCCATAACAACAACTGGTCGTCTGTACAAACCTGATCAAACTTAACGACCGATAGGTGGCGCTCAGTATTGATCATGACTGACATTGAACGGCGATGAAACAAAGACTGTTGGAGATTCGTATTTGGAACTCGGTGGATAAGTCAGGTATAGACTAAAGTTTATTTGTATCAAATATAATTCTGGATATTATAAACGATTTAATTGATTGAATTTTCTGGGTAAGGAGATTTTTTTTGGGGGGAGGGGTGGAATGGAGACCACCCTGAATATGCAATGAATTATAATACAGGGTGCGGCAGAAATACCTCTCATATTTTAAAGTGTCCCTGATGTGTTATTAATGCACTTGTGCACATACCAATGATGTTTACAATTTTGCTAATGACTTACCATCTAGTAACCCACATCAACTAATATGGTTTAGACTGATGCACGTCATCTTTTTACTTAAAAGCGTGTTTGAAGAATAGTAAATCTATAATTGCGATACAGAGAGCTTTCCAAGGTCGGAATGATATTATTCCGGATATAAAATCAATACAGCTATGCGTTGTAGATTTCAGATCTATGGGTTCAGCACGTAAAACAAAGCCACATGGAAGACCTCGAAGCGCTCGAACTCCAGACAGTGTTCAAGCTGTGAGACTTACTGTTACTCAATCTCCTACACGTTCAGCTCGCAACTATTTTTAGTAGCAGCGTTTCGACATATTTTCCAAAGTATTTGAAACATCTTTGCTTCTGCCTTGGAATTGCCTAGAAGAATTCTACACACTTATCTTAATTTCATTTTAGTTTTTATAAATTTGTTACCGCTATGTTTTGTCAACCTTTCAAATGTGGGAGGTATTATTGCCGCACCCTATACTACCATGGTCTATACAGAAATCTTTGTTTAATACCGAGTGCTTTTTTTTAGTAACCGCATTGCTCAAGATGTGGACTATATGAAGTATTAATAGATCACGTTGAGAATAAACCTGGATTTGAACCCATATCAGCCAGCTACAGAGATAGATGGTGTACATATCTACCCCCAACACGACAGTAGAACTTAAGGAATAAAGTTAAATGAACAGTTTGTAAAGAAATGTATCTCTCGATTCATCGTTCGGTAAACTTTGAAATAAAATATTTAAAAACTGCGAAAAATGCAGATGGCACATGCTCTAATTACGCGTGACGATTACTAGACTGGACCGGTGTTCAGAAGAGATGGAGAAAATTAGAAGTTATTTGGACCATCTGTAGCTACAAAAGTCTGAGTTTCATAAATAAATGCACGGAGAGAGCATTATCAGACTGGGCTACTTTTGAAGAGAGATGGAAAACAACTTTTAGTTTATTTGGACAAGATTTTCTTTCAAAGAAATTATCATTAGTTGACCACATTACCACGAGACTGCTTCCACGCATGCTACAACATGGTTGTCTTCAAGTACAAAGTCAACAAATGCTTGTCGAGCCCTTTTCTTAACTAATCAGATTTTGTCCATTCAATCCATCGCTTCCAATCGTCTCATGGTATTGTTCATCAATCTAATTAACCTTTATCCTCGAGTGGCTTTTGGCCTTGGTAAATGATGACTTATTTGTATAAACGAAAATCCATAACTATAAGTTTATAAATAAATTATTGGAGGGAAAATTATTGGACGGGGTTGGTATTCAGAAGTGATGGAGCACACTTTTAGTTTATTTGAACTATCCGTAACTATAAATGGCTTATATTCAGTCTTAGTGTTATTAGACTTGGTTAGGGTTTAGAAAAGATGGTGAAAAAGTATCAGTGATTTGCATCATCCGTACCTACAAAAGTCTGCCTTTAATAAATAAATAACCGTAGGAAATATTACTAGACCGGTCCATTTGGTTAGAGTATTGGTTCATGACGAGAGTTCAATCCTCGGCTAAGTCATAAATGGTACTTGATGCATTCTTGCTAAATTTTCACGATTATAAAGTGAGAATGAAGAGTAAGTGAAACCATCTAGGGTAAGGTTGGTTTGTTTGTTGTTTTGTTTTACGGCATATGAACCCTTTTCGGGTGATTTAATGCCAAATCCGGTCATTTTGATAGAAGTTTTATGCTTCAAGTTCTTTATATCTTCAGATAGTTATTCATGGTATTTGATTGTTTTGTTTTCGACTTTGTAAAACATGATTGAGTTTTGCAAAGGCAAATGAGAAAAAACAACAACATCAATGTTTTTTTAATGGAAATCGCTCTAGCATGAAGCTACTTGGTGTAAGGAGCTAAAAATGCCTACTTCAAGGTAAAAAAAAACTAGCCAACGATAAGTGTTAGATAGATTCCGACCCAGAAAACAGCAATTCTTTCCGCTTTGTCAGTAACATCGCTCAGTGAATGTGAGGACTAAAAGACAAAATAAGGGAAGAAAGTTGGTTTGGTTTATTTTACGGCATAACAACCATGTGTGGGGTATTTAATGCTGAATAAAGTCTTCAAATAGAATTCCAATATGGATTAATTATTTTATATCCAGGGAAAGGAGTAGTAGCCTTCGAGTCGCCCTTGACTATTGTCGATCCAATCATTTTATATTATTTTATAAGAAACCAAATGATTTGTTTAAGACACTATCTAACATTTTAATATAATAGAAAACAAGGGTTGCGAAGTCGGAATGCATAAGGTTCGACTCCTAGGATTGAACAATTCTGACTCCGAATCCTAGAATTTCAAAATCTCGGATATTCAGAGATTAAAAAATTCAACTCTAACAACCCCGACTCCGAGCATTTAGTTTTCAGCAGAGATTGAGAAAGTAATACACTTTTGGACCATCCGTAACTGTAAAGGTCCGATATTCATTAATAAATGTTTGTAGAGGGTTGATAATGTCTAAGACGGTTGGTGTAGGAGACCCACATCTCATTATGATCGAAAATGAGTACCCGTTCTGTAAAAGTTCAAGGTTTCAAACAAAACAATCAATCGTAGAAAACAAAAATTATATCACAACTCGAAGAATACCCCCGTCCCAGGACGGATAAAATTAATTCCTCGAGCAGAACAGTTTTGCACCACTTTTATGTCCCCTTATGGAGATTAAAATCGACACATAATGATACTAAATCTCCTTCTTTATTTTGATCTAAATTAATTACATGATTTTGATTCTAGAAAATGTTTAAAATTTAAGGCGTTTAAAGAAAAAATTGAAATCCAGGAAATCTTGCTTAATTGGTTGCTATTGACTCTGGATCGAATTAAAAGCACACTTGAAAAATTGAATTAAAAAAAAAGAGTTTGTGTAAAACCCCAAAGAAATGTAAATTTGAAGAATACTTATTAATTCCGTATTTGTTAGAATTTCACAAAAATCGGAGGTATCTGAATTTTCACAAAGGGTGTTCACTCTCATTTTTAACTACTTTGCATTAAACTAAATCAAAGTAAATATAGTCTACATTTGGACATCTTACACCTAGCAGTTGTGTTACAAACTTCATAATGATCGGTTTATTAGTTTAGGAGTGAATGCTATACATACAAATATATAAACATATACTTAGCTTTTTAGAGATCGATATCATTTATTTTTATTCAGACAATAAACTATTTACATCAACAGTTTCTTAAAGGATATTGTTTATTGAGATTTCTTTTTTGGGTGTTGGTAAAGAGAAAAATAAAAATCTACTGCTCTGGACAGGGATTGAAATCACAGCCTTTAGATTATGAGCTTTTTGTGTTGAATACATTCATCTTCGCCCACTTTGCTGTTTTTATCGCCTTCGGGTGAAAAGATATACACGCACTTTATTTTTCATTGGTTAGATATCTAACCAATCACAATTCAAAGATGTACATTATTAAACTACACTATAAATCACGAGAGACTTTAAGATTAAATATTCCCACCCCGAATAGAAGACTTGGACAGAAAACGAACAATGTGCATGTGTTCCTCAAAAACCGGTCTTGTAGTTTTAAACTGGGGTTTTATGCTCGTATCCTTCGTCTTAATTATAACTGGGTTTTCGCTGCACGATATTCTGCAGCAAAATCCAAGTCTAATAAACCAACATCTCGCTGGCCCGGTTTCAGCATGGACCGCTTTAGGGATCCTGATGTTATGCGTGTCGCTGTTTGCTGAGACGAGCATCTTCTGTGCAAACCGACTACTACTGTTGGTCTATTTTTTCTTCCTGTTGCTCTTGATTCTCGTCGAGCTGGGCGTCGGCGTGACCGGTTACGTGTCCAGATCGCACATCTACAAGCTCATATGCGACACCCTGCTTTCGGCCGAACGGAACTACCTCAGCGACAGGATGGCTTATCAGACGTGGGACTCGCTGCAGCGAGGCTTGGGTTGCTGCGGCATCAATAACTACACAGAATGGTTCGAATACCTCGGCAACTCTACACTTCCAGACTCATGTTGCTTCGGTAACTTCACTGTCGGCTGCGGTTGCGATGCACTGTTGACCGACCACTTCTACCGGATCGACTGTAACCTGGCTATCCGCGAGTTCGTCCACAAACCCGAAATGCTAGTTGTGATCTTCTTCCCCTTTCTGGTCGGTTTCAAAGTTATTGCTCTCTTTCTTTCCTGTGACCATATTAAAGTTGTTCGTGGTAAAACCTATGCGAGAATTACATAATGTTAGAACCTTCCGTTATTCATGCTATTGAAACACTACTGCTTAACTCTCACGCGTATAAAATATTAACAATATGTAAAAGTACTGTTTCAATACAAAGCGAATAATTAGTCTTAATCAGATTTTTTTTTTAATGCTTAAATTAAAGACTGGCAATAGAAAGTTTAACTTTTTTGTGTGTGGGGGTTGAAATGAATTATTTGATCTTAATAGAATTCAGTACTTATTAATTGATAGAATGATGTTAAAATAACGTATTAATATTTTGGAATTTTTTTAATATTTATTTATTTTTAAATGAAATCACCCCAGAAAGGCATGAAGCAACTTGGTGTAAGGAGTTAAAAAATAAAAATAAAGAATTAAAAATACTTCACGGTAAAAAAACTAGCCAACGATAAGTGTTAGATGGATATATTCCGACCCAGAAAACAGCAATTCTTCTCCCTTTGTCAGAACTATCGCTCATGGAATGTGAGGACAAAATAAGTGAAGCTAGCGTTTCTTTGCATTATTCGGACACTTACTATACTAGAACGCGTGACGCAATGGATAAAGGTTCTAAGTGACAGTCATTTTTAGGTTCAATACTAAGAATACAATTACGAATTGCTTAAGACTTCTACTCAGTCATGGGTGACGGAACGAGAACAAGCTACCAACTGAATTAAACAAAGGGTTTCGTTAAAAATTCAATAGATTCCCGAGTTTGAGACCGACGTAAAGAAGGTCGGAGGTTACATCGGGCGAAACGTGAAAATTACATCCATGAAAACGGTAATTCAAATACACGTACTTGATTTTTGTGGGCCGCTTACATTACTTTAAACCCCTTCATTTAAAGGACGAAATACGTTTTATACACATAGTCAAAACTCGGTGACCACCCTTTCATGAAGGCATGAATGAAAAAAAGTTAAGGCAGCTCTCTGGATAAAATAAAAATATTAAAAAAAAATGGGAATTTAAAATTATTTTGTACCGAAACCTACTAATTTTTATTTTCACCTGTGATGTTATCTCTTTGTAACGATAGTCACGGAGTTTCGGCTATGTGCACGAAACGTATTTAGCAATTGACGAGGTGAGCCAAAGTAAGTTAAGTCACCTAAAAAATCAGTTTAAAAAAAAAAAAATACTTGTTAACATTGAATAAATGATTTTTTTTTCTCTGATCCAAGAATATTCAGTTTTCGTTAAAAACAAGTGATTTTTCACTTTCAATTCTCGTCTTTAGTTTAGTTGCATAGAATTTCACTTGGAAAGGCTTATTAAATGGTGATGCTAATAAGAATTGTAAGGATAACGGTGACTTATCCTTGACATTTTGTATATAATAAATAACATTTTGAAAATAAATCTGACGGGATACGGGAAAAAAAATAGTAGTAGCACTTTTTTTGCAATTCATGTCGAAGGGTTTGTCAGGATCGAAACTAAAGAAAACCGCCCAAAAGAAGCAAACACGAACTTTTTTTTTTTTATCAATTATGTCTTTCAGCATTTTTTTCTCGGAACTACGAGTAATCTTCCAAAGTATCGCGAGCTTGTTAAACTAAAAGCAAATCTAAAATAAATGGTGAATAAATTAAATTTCATCTTCTTCCTAAAAAGACAATACAATATTAATAAAAACTTAAATGACTATTAGATTATATCGTATCCTTCTCATGCTAAATAGCAACCTAAACAAATGAAACACTTACTAAACAGTTTTCAGTTTAGTTCAGTATGTAGGTTCTAAGAAATCAAGGGGCCATTTTCTGACATACCGTATTTTTTTTTTACTTTTACAAAATAAACCTTAAGGTAAATTAAACAAATTAAATGTGAAAAATCAAATATTTTCTTAAATAATAAAATAAATTGTATTATTCTCACTATTATTTTAATTTTGATTTCTATTTTTACAACGTTTCGTCTGATGTAACCTCTGAGTTGTTCACGTGCATCTTTTCGAACTAGGGAATTTTATTTCGAACTCGGGAACCAATACGTGGCGCAATGGTTAAAGGTGGTTATTAAGAATCAGTTCCAGGTGCTCTTATCTATCTTGAACCAACTGTCGTGACGTTCGACTCGGAAGCGTTCGGCTGTTCTACGCAAACGGCCGAGAGTTGCCGAGCTGAAGCAGCGAGCAGCCGACATTTTTGATACGTTGCTGCGTCCTATGATAATGTTTGGCTTGTTTTTTTTTTGTTTTTGTTTTAGGGTTTAGGTTTAGGGTTAGGGTAAGGAATTTTTTAAAGAAACAAAGAAAGAAAATTAAACATATTTACATGAATTTTTTGGAAGAAACAACAGGAAAAAAAACATAGCGAGGTTACTGTTATAAAATGAATACTGTATTTTTATTTACAAGGAATTTTTTTAAGACCCCCCCCCCCCCAAAAAAAAAACTTACCAAAATTACTGTTAATACGACATATTTTTTTTGTAACAAAGTTATCGGCTGCTCGCTGCTCGCTGATTGGCTAATCGCAATCGGCTCGTCAACACTCGGCCGTTTGCGTAGGACAGCCGAACGATTCCGAGTCGAACGTCACGACAGCTGGTTTAAGATAGATAACTACCCAGTTCTAAGTTGCAGCCGCCTGAAGGTTGAATGGTCAATCTTTATTACAGGCGATAATAACTAAAATAAACATAATAAAAAATACTTCTACCCGGTCATGGCTGACCCTGTGGATTAAATAAGATGTTCCGTATAGATTCTCGAATTCGACAAAGATTTCCAGGTTTGAAAAGATACACCTGAAGTAGGTCGAAGGTTACATCGGCCGAAACGTGGAAATAACCATTATAAGAATAGTAAATAATCCAAATTATCAATCCTCATCTAAAAATTAAAAATAGGAAAAATATTGCTATCTTGGTTGTTATATTCACAACGTTTCGGCCGATCTAAACGCCAACCTTATTCAAGTGAATCTTTTCAAACTTGGTAACCTATAAGGAATTTCGGGCTGAAGCCTGTACTTAGCTACGGGGGTAAATTGTTCTGGTAGTCATGAGCGAATAAAAATGTTAATTTGTTATTCTTATGCTATGATATATGAAAGCTTCAACTGAAATGAAAACAATCGACCCGCCATCTCGTGGATTAAATAAATGGTTCAGTTCTAAATTCTGTACAATTTCCTCGATTTAGACATAAAAAACTTGAAGGTTTTCCTCGGCCGAAACGTGAATAGAACGACATAGATGAGAATAGTAGTCGAAATAATTCAAATTATCGATCCGTATGTAAAAACTCCGAAATGTAATTTCTTTTGATTGTTTCTAAATCCAGTGTCCAGTGTTTTGATTTCAAATGCCACAACAGTCTCAAGTGATTGACGATGAATACCAAAATTGACGAGGAGTCGGTTAATATCGAAGGATCAAAGATAGGAGTCAAAAGGAAATGAAAAGCAGCAATTACTAGACAACTTAAATTCAGCTTTCGTTAATTTTTAATTCAGATGTTTTAATTTGAAGTTAAGCAGGTCTAGTTCTGTTTAACATAGTTTCAACAATTTCTTACGATGACCGTTACGATCGAAACACAAGTATCGGAGGTAGACATTACATTACATCTTAGCTAACACCGAAAAGAAATTAGCAGGAAATCTGGAACGCCTCAGTCAAAAATGGACGTGGGGGGGGGGTCTCTTGTTTCTTGTCTGAGAGAAAACAGACTGGCTTAATATATGAGATATGTATGCTTGTGTGTTTGTGAAAATAAAGTTGCTGTATGGAAATATTCTCGTTGAACACCAGTCGCGTGTGTTGTTGAACACACAGCTCTAAGTGAACTTTACCCTTTGGCATTTCGACTTTTCTCCACTTCAAGGATTGACTTGAAACAATACTTTTTCCTCGCCGGTGACCTTGTTTGTTCCACCTGAAACTAATCTTGGCAACACTCTTTCATCTTATACTGGTGGTCTCGTTCCGTCAATAATGACGGCGTATTCCAAGTTCTTAAACGGATGTAACTTTATAAATTAGACAGAGTTTAAAATGACTGATAGGATGGGATACGACAGTTTTATTATAATAATGTGTGGTCTGCGTTCGAGCTTGAACATATAATTTGAAGAAACCCACCGTATTTCTCTATCAACCCCATCTCTCCTTCTCTTTCTTTTCCTTTATCTTCCTCCTTCAATATATATCATCTATAAAATTAAGTTGGTCGGATTTTCCATGTAAGATCAAAATAGCGACGAATCTAACAGTAAATTTTTAGTTATTTTTGGTTAATTTTACTTTATTCTCCTTATGTTATCATCCTTATTTCAAAATTAACAATGAAGTATCAAGTTAAAATAGGATAAATAATAATTAAAAACTAAAACAAATAATTAATAAATAAAAAAGAAATAATAAAAAAATCAACATATTAGATCTAAATGACTTAACACCCCCCAACTCCCACCTAGAATCAAGGCCAGGCTAAAGACTGCTTCTTCCCTCCCACTTCCATATCGTACATAATATTGACGCGTAAAAGTAAATCTTAACACACATCCAGACATTAACTCACCGTTAAAATGTGCCACGACAATTTGACCCCTTTTCTTTTCTTCTCTTCATTCACAACATGAGTTAACATTATATTTAATTTTCGACGGTTTCAAATCTTACCACGTGACCTTCCAATCTTAAATTTTAAATTTCGTTTTCTTTTCCTTTCTTTTCTTTTCTTCCAACTTCATTCTTTCCAAATATGACCTAAGGGAAGGATCAGATTATTATTCTGCCTGCTGAGATCTCAGCTTTTAACAGCGGTTGATCGATAACATCGACATGCTAGTGTCGCAGATTATGTACATGTGTGTACTAATAAAAATAATCATATATATATATATATATATATATTATATGTATGTATGTATGTATGTCGATGTATATTTAAACGCTTTTACTAGTTGTTTAGTATCATATATGTTTTAATGTAACCCTACTTCTATTTGAAAGATGTGAGTTCAAAAGGAGATTAAAATGTTTATCTCACCGATTTAACTTCTTATCAAAATGACATATTTACAACCGGGTATTTCCCACTTTTCCATCTTGTTGAATGTAACTAAACACTATTTTCTTTTCTTTCGAAAAAACGAAGCGTCAGAGCACGAAGAATTGTAAAATGGCGAGAAATCTTTCAGATAATGCTGTAGAAAATATGTGGATAATGATTAAGCAACTAAATCTGCCGTGAATGTGAAGATTTGTTGGCATTTTTAATTATCATAGGTAAAATATTACTTTCAAAGAAGAATGTATCTCTTACCTATTTTGAAAATCATATGAGGGAGTAACTTTTCTTTTAAAAGTGAATAATTATTCTTAGATTCGTCCAATAATCTTAATAAGAGGCTGCGCCTACCGATTGGGCTGTCACTTTAGTTTGTAAATAACATTTCTGTCGGTCTGTCATACTTTAGTTTGAAATAATATTTCTGTCGGTCTGTCATACTTGTGTTTGAAATAACATTTCTGTCGGTCAGTCATACTTTAGTTTGAAATAGCATTTCTATCGGTCTGTCATACTTTAGTTTTAAATAGCATTTATGTTGGTCTGTCATAGTTGTGTTTGAAATAACATTTCTGTCGGTCAGGCATACTTTAGTTTGAAATAACATTTCTATCGGTCTGTCATACTTAAGTTGGAAATAGCATTTCTATCGGTCTGTCATACTTTAGCTGGAAATAGCATTTACGTTAGTCTGTCATACTTTAGTTCTAAATAACATTTCTGTCGGTCTGTCATGCTTTAGTTTTAAATAGCATTTCTGTTGGTCTGTTATACTTTAGTTTGAAATAACATTTATGTCGGTCAGTCATACTTTAGTTTGAAATAACATTTCTGTTGGTCTGTCATACTTTAGTTTGAAATAGCATTTCTGTCGGTCTGTCATGCTTTAGTTTGAAATAACATTTCTATCGGTCTGTCATACTTTAGTTTTAAATAGCATTTCTGTTGGTCTGTCATACTTTAGTTTAAAATAACTTTTCTGTCGGTCTGTCATGCTTTAGTTGGAAATAGCATTTCTGTTAGTTTGTTATACTTTAGTTTGAAATAGCATTTCTATCGGTCTATCATACATTAGTTTGAAATAGCATTTCTATCGGTCTGTCATACTTTAGTTTGAAATAACATTTCTGCTGGTCTGTCATAGTTGTGTTTTAAATAGCATTTCTGTCGGTCTGTCATACTTTAGTTTGAAATAACATTTCTGCTGGTCTGTCATAGTTTAGTTTGAAATAGCAATTCTGTTGGTCTGTCATAGTTTAGTTTTAAATAATATTTCTGTCGGTCTGTCATACTTTAGTTTGAAATAGCATTTCTGACCGTCTGTCATACTTTAGTTTGAAATAACATTTCTGTCATTCTGTCATACTTTAGTTTGAAATAACATTTCTATCGGTCTGTCATACTTTAGTTTGAAATAGCAATTCTGTTGGTCTGTCATACTTTAGTTTGAAATAGCATTTCTATCGGTCTGTCATACTTAAGTTTGTAAATAACATTTCTATCGGTCTGTCATACTTTAGTTTGAAATAGCATTTCTGTAGGTCTGTCATACTTTAGTTTGAAATAGCATTTCTGTTGGTCTGTCATGCTTTAGTTTTAAATAGCATTTCTGTCGGTCTCTCATACTTTAGTTTGAAATAGCATTTCTATCGGTCTGTCATACTTTAGTTTTAAATAGCATTTCTGTCGGTCTGTCATACTTTAGTTTGAAATAACATTTCTGCTGGTCTGTCATAGTTTAGTTTTAAATAGCATTTCTATCGGTCTGTCATACTTTAGTTTGAAATAACATTTCTGCTGGTCTGTCATAGTTTAGTTTGAAATAGCAATTCTGTTGGTCTGTCATAGTTTAGTTTTAAATAATATTTCTGTCGGTCTGTCATACTTTAGTTTGAAATAGCATTTCTGTCCGTCTGTCATACTTTAGTTTGAAATAACATTTCTGTCATTCTGTCATACTTTAGTTTGAAATAACATTTCTATCGGTCTGTCATACTTTAGTTTGAAATAGCAATTCTGTTGGTCTGTCATACTTTAGTTTGAAATAACATTTCTGTCGGTCTGTCATGCTTTTGTTTAAAATAACATTTCTATCGGTCTGTCATACTTTAGTTTGAAATAACATTTCTGTCGGTCTGTCATGCTTTAGTGTGAAATAGCATTTCTGTCGGTCTTTCATACTTTAGTTTTAAATATCATTTCTATCGGTCTGTCATGCTTTAGTTTTAAATAACATTTCTGTCGGTCTGTCATACTTTAGTTTGAAATAACATTTCTATCGGTTTGTCATACTTTAATTTCAAATAACATTTCTATCGGTCTGCCATACTTTAGTTTGAATAATATTTTGGTCGTTGTGTTATACTTAAGTTCAAAATAGCATTTCCGTTAGTCCGTAATGCTTTAAGTTAAGATAACATTTTCGGCAGTATGTCATGCTTCTGGTTGGAATAGCCTTTTTGTTTGTCTTTCATGCTTAAGTTAAAAATAGCATTTTCATTTGTTTGCTATGTTTAAGTTCAAAATACCAGTTTCGCCAGCATGTCATGTTTTAGCTGAAATAACATTTTCATTAGTTGCTAAAGTTTAAAATAGCATTTTCGTCAGTCTGACATATTTTAGCTAAAAATCACTTTTATACGGTGTGTTATGCTTCTGTTTTAACAAGCCATTTCATGTTTCAGTTCCAAATAGCATTATAATCGGTCTGCCATGCTTAACTTTGAAATTGCTTTTTTCGTCGGTGTGTTATGCTCAAATACGAAATCGCATTTTCGTCGATTCGTCATGCTTCAGTTTAAAATCACATTTTTAGATATGGCTATGCATCTCTTTAAGAGGCGATGTCCGTCCATGACTTTTTTTAGTTTGAAATAGTATATTCGTTGTTAAGCATGTTGATTGAATGGGCGTATCTTAAAATAACCGTTCTTGTCTATTCTTGTATTTTAAACCTAAAATCCTATAAATATTTTTATTTTTATTTTAATGAAAAATTAAAAATAGAAAAACTAAGATTGGTTTTAAATAGAATATACCATAAAACTTAACTTCACATTTAAAAAATCTTTTTATCTTTTCATAACTCTACTATGTTATTTCTCCACCGATAGATTGTATCATAAATACAAACTTCCGGTCGCGTCATCACTTCATATCTTTCGCTACCTCTCTCTGTCTCACTTTCTTTCTCTTTTTTCTCTCTCTCTTTCTTTCTCTTTTTCTCACTCTCTTTCTTTCCCTTTTTATATCTGTTTCTATTTCTATCTTTTTAACTCTTTTTTTCTATCCTTCTATATTTCTATCTCTCTGCTACATACCACTCGATTAATAATATTGATGTATTCCGTTCTATTTCCCGTGGACCAAGTTGATGTCCGGACCCTAAATCACAGTACGATTAAGAAATGTTCCATTTAGATAATCAATCGCTTCCCTTAAAATTTATAAAGGATTATCGATTTTTCTGAATCGTTTATAAGTTCAGTTCAATTCTGGTTAAAGCTAATACTAATATATTTTCACTGGAGGTAGATTCTCAGGACTTGGCGAAAGTGGATAGAGGTCGGATAGACAACTGGGTTTGATCCGATGAAACCGACCATGTGTATAGCACAAATCAATGTCAGTTTCTTGGATAAATAGGCAGGGAGACGCTTATAGTTTCGTGATAATCACGTTGGGAATGAGAAAAATAGACGCAAACTATCAACCGTATGCCTGGACGACGCGTGAGATCTTGCTGCTCGGAGAAAGTAAGGACGAAGTGAATTGCGATACTCAACTTCCCTTCTGTCCAAGTTCATTAGAAATGTATTTTCATAAAATTCCAAGGCAAATAGAAAAATGAGCGAAAGAGAGAGAAAGGGGAGGGGGCTTAGAACTCCTGACACAAGACAAATAAAATTGCCGCTCATTGAAGTCTACCAAGTTGGGCTATAATTTATCTCAAATGAAAAAGTGATGTGATGGACATTTCTAAATCAGATTTTAATATATTCGCATAAATTAATACAATCTTGAACCGTTAATACTTATATATTTAACCTCAGCTACTAACATTTATATTAACCACTTTCGTCTCAGGATACAATAATCAAGACATATATATATATATATATATATATATATATATATATATATATATATATATATATATATATAATAATAATTATTATTATTATTATTATTATTATTATTATTTACTCACTAGGAGTTATCACACTGGTCATCGTCAGTGATCGCCCACTGCCAACAACCTGTGGTATTCCCTGGAGTCTGAGTGACAACAAGTCTCCTCAGACTTCCAGTATGCTCCACCTTTTTTCGTTCATCACCGCTGATGACCTTGCGGTATCGCAACAGCCACCTACCACCGATTTCCCGCTGATAAGAGCCATTTGTCCCCTCTGGGACCCGAGTGGCAACAAGCCTTCTTCTTCTTCTTCTTCTTCTTCTTCTTCTTCTTCTTCTTCTTCTTCTTCTTCTTCTTCTTATTATTATTATTATTATTATTATTATTATTATTATTATTATTATTATACTACTACTACTACTACTACTACTACTGTTGTGGCTTTGCAGGGTCGGTAATAATCAAGACAACATTAACATAAGTTTATTAACAAAATTATGGTACAGAAGTACGCGTCATGATTCTGAGGCTATAACTGTCACCACTAACTGGCACAACGCTAAGTCGTAACTATAATTATTGTGTCTGGGTTAGTTCATTTATTTCCGAAATAGGTAGATCAGCTTACACCATAACCCCCTCATTTTAAGCCTTTGCTCCGTAAGGAGTCAATACCTTTTTATTCTTGGGGTTGACTTCCATGAAGTCGGCATTTTTTCTTTTCCTTTTAGATTTTCGCTTTTGAGAAACTACTTGCGGGACTGGTAATTCGAACATGTCAAATACGACGTCCATCAATTATTCATCTGTAGTCCTTTACAGCATCGAAATATCTTTTCACTGATTTTGTTTAAATGTCTCTTAAGGGTAAAGTTTGTCTCTTTCACCATGTAGAGCATATGTCCAATTCTTTTCTCCACAATCCAGATTTCCCAAAATGACTTGTTATTCTTAACATTCAAAAAACAAACCTTTTATCCGATTTGAAAACGTCCTTTTTTGAAATTTATTTTTCGTCTCGATTTCTTATGAGTCGGTAAAAGTCTGTCGAAAATTTTTATTGCGAACATAGCTTCCGCTCGTGATATGGAAGATGGAACGTTATCATTCGGGGGCATTGTATACACTTGTAGAAAATCATGTATGGCTTTCTCCGTGGGAGTACCCTCGCTTTTTAAACGCTCTTTTAAAGGTATAGACAAATCATTCTACTTGACCAATGCTTCTCGCATGATACGGCCCGATTTTGCGGGGTTCAACTAAAAACGACTGACAAAACATTTTAAATTCACTGGGCATGAATTGAGCACCGTTATCCGATACTACACAATCCACGACTCTGAAACGTGCGAACAATTCCTGCAGAAACCCAATTGTTATTTCTGTCGTTGAGTTGTTACACTTAAGTACATCTGACCATTTAACCAGATGATAGCACTCATCTAATGGCTCAGCAAAGTAGATATGGATTCTCGACCACGGTTGGTCCGTTTTAGGCCATTGTTTGAATTTTATGGAAGGCGTTTCTGCTGCTAACGCACATCTTTTACATGATTGAACTGTGTTCCCGATATCTCGCTCAATGTTCGTCTAGTAGACGTAACTTCGCATAAGGCTCTTCATCCGTGATATGTTTGGATGCCTAAAATGAAACTCTCTTAGAATATGTGTTTGCAATGTCGCCGAAATGACCACCCGATCACTGTACATTATTATATCGTCGCAGATGGAAGATGCTTCCGGAATTTCTTAGTTCTCTTCTATTATGTCCTTTTAAATATTTTTTTGATCAAATCATCGTTTATCGCCTTTATCTATATCTCTTCAAGTGTCACTGAAAGTTCTTTTACACAACGTGTTTTTCACTTCAAATTCTGTTTGTAGAAAGGCAATTACCGTCGCCTCGAGAGATTCAACAGATTTCGGTATCAATCTAGACAGTCCGTCAGAATGACTGATCTTTGAGGATGGGAGATACTCCATCTTGTAGTTATAGTTTATGAGAATGATTCCTCGTTTTTGTAATCTATTCGCCGTATTTGTAGGTAACCACTTCTTCTTCCATAATTTGTTAATAAAGGTTTATGGTCGGTTTGTAATAAAAATATTCTTCCGTGCACAAAACCGTGAAACTTTGTTACCGCAAAAATGATACTCAGCGCTTCTTTTTACTATTTGCAAGTAGCTCTTCTCGGATGGTAAAAGTCTACGAGACGAATGTGCTATCAGCTTCAGCGAACTATCGTCCATCCCGTGTAAACTATATGTTCCTATGCCGTATGAATTCGTATCGGAAGCTATGGCGATATTGCGTTCTGGATCATAATGAGTTAAATAATTAGTTAAATAAATCAGACGTAAGAATGTTCTTTCATTTCTCAAAGTCTTCCTGGCATTCTGCCGTCCAAATCCAGTCTTCAATAGTTCGTTTTAAGGCGCTCGTAAGTTATACACACTTACGAGAAATACATCATAGTAATTCGTTAACCCAAGAAAACTCTGAAAAGACGATATATTTTCCGGTTCTAGCATATTCTTTATTGCGCCTGCTTTCTCTGGATCGGGTCTTTTCCCATTCTTGTCTATTATTTGTCCACATATTCAATTTGTTCCATGAAAAATTCTACATTTCTCTTCTTTTAGTTTAAAATTCTTCGGAAAACTTAATGTATGGGTGCTTTACATTGTTCCGTAGTTTTACTAATTATTAAGATATCATCCAGATAGGCCATCGCAAACTTTAGACCGCTCAGTAATGCGTTCATTAATTACTGAAATATAGCTAGCGCCACCTTTACTCCAAACGGTAGTCTCACAAATTTGTATTACCCATTATATGTGATTAATTCTTCTTCCACCGGTACCTTCAAATATGCGTCGTTTAAATCCACTTTCGAAAGAAACTTTCCTCCATTTAGCTTATTATTATTATTATTATTATTATTATTATTATTATTATTATTATTATTATGATTATTATTATTATGATTATTATTATTATGATTATTATTATTGTTATTATGATTATTATTATTGTTATTAAGATTATTATTATTATTATTATTATGATTATTATTATTATGATCATATTTTTGTTGTTAGTAGTAGTAGTAGTAGTAGTAGTAGTAGTAGTAGTTGTTATCACACACGTCTTCATCATTGATTGTTCACTGATAATAACCGATAGTGTTCCCTGGAGTTTAAATGACAATCCACATCTTTTGATCACTATTGCCAATGATTTTGCATTATCGCAACAGTCGCTTACCATTAATTACTCGCTGGCAACGACCATTGGTCTTCTCTGAAGTTTGGGTGGCAATAAACCTCCGCATAGTCCTAGTACTCTCCACACCTTTTCAGTTGAGGTTTGATTAGTGCTTTCCCGCCTCGGTCTTTTCAGCCTCATTCCCGACTATTTTGTGTGGTGTCAGCTTGTTTTTAGGAGGGGGGCATTTAATGAGATTTCTTGTATTTTAAGTTCCCTCAGGTTCACATGGTGTTCCTTCCATGTTTTTCTTGTATTTCTGCTGAAACTTCGTTATGGCTGGTTAGTGTTCGTAATTTAAGTTGGTTGTTTTCTCGCATTCGAGAATTTTCCTTTAGATTTCAACTGTTTTAATCATTGCCGCCCGTTGTATAGTCTCAGTCTTCCCTTTCATTCCCATTTCTCTTATGTTTTTCAGAACTGTTCCTTGTTCTCATACGAATATTTGTATTATATTTACTTTCTTCATGTTCCATATTCCTTTCAATGCTCTGCCAAGTTCTGTATATTTGCTTCGTTTTTCGATCTCATTGATCTTTACCATGTGATCTGCTGGGACAGCAGTTTTATTCCTTCTTGTTATCTATTATGATATTCAGTCTCCTTGCTATGATAGGTTTATTTGCTTGTGCCTCTATATCTCAGAGGATTTTGTGATTTTCAGAGTCCAGTTTTAAGTCTACGGTTTGTATCTGTACCATTTGTCTGTGTATTAAAATGCAGTCCTTTACATAGTTAGCAGTGTATTGCTTTCCCCACGCATTCGATTTACCGATTCGTCTCTATGTTCACAGTCTACACTTACTGTTTTTGTGGGTTTTATATATTTCACCTTTGATGTAGTATGTTCTAATGGTATTGTTCTGTGCAGTAGTCAGTAACGATTCTGTTTCTCTGTTCAAGTGTCCTTTTCATAGCCGTGTCCAAGTATTTTCGCGAGTCTCTTCTCTTGTCATTCTTATAGATCGCCCATGTAGTAGTTTATCAACCAACTTTTCTTTTCTCGTCTTTTTTGTTGTTGGTTTCGCTACTCTCCGTATTGGTTATTTTGAGAGTGTCTCTTGCTGAGGTGATCAGCTTTTCTGTGTATTTTTCCAATTCTCTTTTATGTCATCAACACAGTCTTCTATACTTACCAGTCCCCCCCCCTTCTTTACTTTTAACCTTAAGTGACTATAAGCCGCAAATACTCACCATGGCCTTCCAATAAAGCTATACATTCTTTGTTGTTCTTCTCCTTTTTTGTTTGTTTGTTTCTTTGTTATGCATTTCAGGCATTTCTGTATTCTAAATGTCTTCTCAATTAACATTTGTAAACTTCCGTTTTCGTTGCATTTAGTCAGCATAAAATAAATATTATGTTCATCAAAATGTTCCCTTAATGTTTCTGCAAGTAATTGGTCGCCTTCTGTCTCTAAATACAATCGATATCGGTTGAAGAATTCACGCGTGATGCGGAGTTCATAGCGAAGCAACTGTTGCGCAATCCACAGCGACATATCTCCTGGCCTGCCATTGCTTAAGTCATGTAACAAAGGGAAATCCAAGACAACAGAAGGTAATGCCTGGGAAAAATGAAAGGTCTACATTTTTTACCATAATTTCTGAATTCAATTAATTTTTTTTTTCTACGCTATTAATGTTCTTTATCTGATCTGGAAATCTGCCCCAAAATGTATGACTCTATAAGTAGATAAAAACTTAATCCATTAATAGATCAAGTTTAAGAAATTTGCTGTAAAAATAACCTTCCAGCTCGAAGAAAATTATAACCAAATGTTTACTATATTTAGAAGTGCCATTAATTATTTTAAACGTTTAAATAAATCACCTTTCATTCTTCTTTGCGTTAGTTAATGCCAATTTATGTCCATTCCAAAAATTTAAAGTAATTCAATAGACCATTCCGCATTCTGCGTGTTTAATATGTTGCGATACACACTATTCCTATTTCTCTTTTTAACTCAACTATAAGAATACCCGTTCCACGACGGGTAAAATTAATTCCCAGAACAAATAGATTTGCACCACTTTTATGTCCCCTTTACGCAGATTAACATCAACTACTACTAAGCATTATGTTTAGAATCTTTATTTCAATTTTTATCCGAGGATATATCAAACATTTAAGGCTTAAGGTTTAGGGATCTTAAGAAGGAATTGAAATTCAGTGAATCTTGTTTAATTGATGTCTCATGACGATGGATCAAACCCAATGCAAATCTGAACATTTTTAAGTTTCAAAATGCTAAAAAGAAACTGAAATTTGGAGAATATTTATTAATTGATCTCTAATACCGATTGTTAAAATTTCACAAACATCGGAGGTGTCTTAATTTTTGCAAAGGTCTTCCATCCCTTTTTCCCCAGTTTGCACAAAGCAAAATTAAAATAAATATAGTCCACATTTATTAACCTTTATGTCTAGCAGTTGTGTTAAAAAATTCATAATGATCTTTTTATTAGTTTAGGAATGAATGCTGTACATACAAATATATAAACATATACACATACCTCGATAGAGAGATTAGTTGATACCTTCAATAATTTTTGTACTCCGTTTACACATGGTGGACTATTCCATTTTTCGCAACTTTTTAATCGTTTTTCATTCCTTTTTCTTGATATTTTCGATGTTTTAATCTATCGCATTCATAAAAGTCAATTATTAAAATCTATCTTTTATACTCTACGTCGTTGAGATTTTCGTACACATAATCGAAAAATACTTGAAGTAAGTTAATGTTAAAATAAAAGTGAAATAACTTATACAATAAGCAGAAATTAATGAACATATACAGAAACAACAAATTACGAAAAAAGCAAAACTTAAAGAAATAAAGGAAAAAGAGAAAAGCAAAACAAAAATGAAAGAAAATACGTTAAAAATAAAATAAATAACAGCAAAATACAAAAAATTAATCAAATAAGTAAAAAAATATTAACAAAATATAATTAAACAAGGAAAATAAAGAATAACAAAAATGAAAGAAAATAAGGAACAATAGGAAAGAAGAAATCAAAAAGACAAAAATCAAAGAAAGTAAGCAAAAAATCAAAATATATGAAAAATACATAATTAAAAACAAATTTAAAAGAAAAAAATAATAGAAAAAAGAAAAACATCAAATATTAATGAACATCAAGGAAAACAATATAAAAACAACGAAAGATGAAATAAATAAAGAAAATAAGAGAAAAGAACCAAAAAGTAAAAATAAAAAACTGAATAAAAGGCAAAAATAAAAGACAAACATAAAAATGAGAGAATAATGCATCATGAAAGAAAAGCAAAAAATAACACAAATAATCAAAAAGCAAAAAAATATGCAATAAAAACATACAAAGATGAAGGACAACATGAAAAAAAAGTAAATAAAATGAACTAAAAAGAAAAATATAAGAAAATATTAAAAAAACAAAAATGTAAGAAAATAAGTAAAACACAAATGAAAAGCAATCAGCAAAATAAAAAATGAATGAAAATAAGAAAAAGTAAAGATTGAAGGAAAATAATCTAAAATAAAAAATGTGCAAAACCAAAATGAAAGAAAATCAGTAAAAATAGAAAAAAACTTAACGAAAACAATGATGAAAGAAAGCTAAAATTAATGAAAATAAGCAAAATTCAAAGCGAAAGAAAATTAGCAGAAACAAAAATGAATGATAATAAGAAAACAAACAAAGTTGAAGGAAAACAAGAAAATAGCAAAAACATAAGAAAATAAGCAAGACGTAAAAATGAAAGAACAGAGAAAAAGGAAAATGAAAAAATCAAAGACAAAAATAAAATAAGCAAAAGACAAAACAGAAAAGAAAAATACAGGAAAAGCTAAATGCAAAAATGAAAGACAATAAATAAGAAAAATAAAAATGGAAATAAAGATGAAAGAAAATAAGCAAAAGTAAACATCAAAGATTAAGCGACGAAAATAAAAAAAACATTAAAATGAAAGAAACTAAGAACAAAAGTAAGAGATTACCGAAAATTAGAAAAAGCGAAAATTAATGAAAATGAGTCCAAAAGAAAACTGAACCAAAACTAAAAATATAAGTAAATTTGCAAATAAAAAAAGTAAAACACAAAACAAAAGAAAATTATAATCAAAGATAAAAGAAAATAAATATGAAAGAAAGATAAACGTAAATAAGAAAAAAATGAAGGAAAATTTGGAAAATGCAAAAATGAAAGACAGTCAGTAAGAAATAAAATGAATGAAAAATAAGCAAAATCAAAAATTTAGGCGCAAAAATAAAAAAAGCAAACAAACAAAAAATAACAAACGTAAGAACTATGTAACAATACAAGTTACAAAAAGTGGGAAGTGGCAGTCTTGAAGTGAATACCAATGTGGATGACGGCTGGGTGTGCAAAGTTCGGATCAATGCAAACCAAAAAATCGAGCCAGTCTAAAATATACGATTTCATGCCATAAGTGCTTTCCGGATTTAATTTTCTGAAATTTAATAGTAAGCGAGAAGTTCTGTAAATGAACTAAATAAATAATATATATATATATATATATATATATATATATATATATATATATATATATATATATATATATATATATATATATATACTAGCAAATATATGCTCCCTCCAGTCGCATATTTTTGTCAGGCCGGGGGCCTGATATTATGATGAACAAACTACATGCATTGATCCCCTCAACAGGAAGAGGTAATAACTGAAAGGATTATATGACGAACGAACACTACTCCCCAAAACAAATAAATAAAGAGGAGTTAATGCCTCGGAGGAGGATATCATGACAACCGAATTGATAGTATACTACCCCGACCCCCTAAAAAAGTACAAACTAATCCTGAGATAATAATATCGTGAGGAGCGAACATATACTAAACAGCCCCCCCCCTCCCGCAAAGAGGAGGTAATGCCTAGGAGGAATGTATCATGAGGAATAAAAAATATACTACACTAACACCTTCCAATGATTCCCCCCCCCCACAAAAGATGTGGTTATGCCTGGTAGGATGGTGTCATGACAACAGAACAGATACTATAATACCCCTTCAAAATAGAGGAGGTGATACCTGTGAACATCACCCCATAAAAAGAGAAGATAATGCCTGCGAGTATGGTTTGGCAAGTTTTATTTTACACGTAAAATGCCGAAATGAAAAACGGGCTGAAAACTATAGTCGCCATCTTTAGGAACAAAGAGAAGTATGCTAGCAAAGGAAGAACGATAACTGATTTTCATATTTTTTACTATTAAAACAGACGTATTTATAACATTTATCATTCTTCCTTAGCTAGTCTCGTACTCGACATAGCGACTATATTTTTCCGACGTAATTTTTTATTTTGGCGTTTCATGTGTACGATAAAACTTGACATAACTTAGGGTTTTTAATGTTTTTTTTTGTATTGTTTTTTTTTTACTAAAACATGGTTTAAGTAAAAAAAAATATAAATTCATTATAAGTAATGCTGAAACTTATTTCACTGTAAATAATTTACGTAACTGAAATAAGAATTAACGCCAAATAAAAGGAAAAATACCCCCTTTTCCTAAAGGGTAGGGGTTAATTTAAAAAGCCAGGATGCCAGTTTTTTATTTATTTAATTCTAGCGGGGGGCGTGAAATGTTGATAAAAGAATTCATTAAGAATTGAAAAAAAAAAATAAAAAAAAAACACCATTGTAATTTAAACAGAAAATCCAATTTTATTGGTTTGTATTTTAAGTAAAATACGTTTTTATTTCATACTGTATATTTATATATTTGTTGCTCTTTTATTTAGTAAATAAATCATTTTCTTTCAAAAACAATTTAAAAAAAAAGATGATCTATCGTCGCTAGAGAAGACTAAGGAGAAGTAGTGATGACGACACCAAATTCTTTTCTTTAGAGTCCAGAGTGCGGGCACAAAAGCGAGAGCAGTCGCCCCCCCCCCTCTCTGTAAACTCTTAGGCCTCATCGATATATCGTTATCGCTGGCTAGGACATAATAGTTTTATCTAAATTATCTCCCTTGATATTTTAAGAAAGTTCTTTTTGTAATTTATTCATTTTGTTTTAATTAAATACTTGAATTAATTACTGTTAATATCGACGAACCTATTGCAGATAAACAGGGAAAATACAATAATAAAGTCATAAATGAATAGCAGTAAAAATTAATTAATTACAGACAGTTTAAACAGAAATTATGCAAATTACACATATATTTTAATGTCTACATGGGTTTGTTTAGTACTATATTTGAAAACATCCTAACATATTAATATTAATGATTTAATTCACATTAACGCGTTTTGATGTTAATATTTGAGTGATATATAAAAAAATCTGTGTGTGTGTGTCAAAACTATATATATATATATATTTGAACACAATTTATTAAATTGTATTTTACAAGAAAACTTCATTAAAATTCTACTGATGAAAGTCCTTAAAACGTATCCAAGGGGAATTTGAGGCAAATCATACTGAAGTTAACCATGAATCGGGAATTTAGATTTATAGACAAATTCAGGAGGCATCCATTTTCCAAGCTTATTAATCTTTCCAAATAGTTGAAGATGACGATAAGTAGTTGTATGGTTTGCGAATAGCTACACTGCCAAATCTTCGACTTGTAGTGGCAGATTTTCTTCAAGTTGTGCCACAAGGAGATTATCAGCAAACTGAACTGGACATTCTGATTGGTTTTCATCTTCAAGGGCGAAATTTACATTTATGAATTTTATAAACCATCATCTGCACTGTCTTTCGTTCAGACATTCTTCATCTGAGGGAATAGTTCAAGTCTCTCCAGCTGCACAATTAACTTTTTTTAAATTCGTAAAGCATATACACAATAGAAAAAGAACAGCTTTCTAATATACTAATTTGCATATTACTTTACAAAAGAACATCTCATTAATTAACTATTTATTTTTATTGTTTTCTTATTCGTTGTTTTTCTTTGTTTTTATATAATGCACTTTAATTTACGAATATTTTTATATCGTGGATAAATACTTACTACTTATGTGTAAAGAGTATTTCCGGTTCTTTTCCGACTATCGTACTTCTGATGGTTGCGGTTCTTCGTTTTTCTCAATTTTTGCGGGCAACGGCGGGACACGGGTCTCGCTAGTATGATATAAAAATAGTATTTGGTTCCATTAGATGTTCCTGCTTACTATTAAATTTCAGAGAATTTTAATCCGGACAAAATTTATCGGATGAGCTGGTAATTTGAGTTGTAATAAACAAGATTCTGTGCACATATTAATCTGTTATTCGTTCGTGAGTCTTGCCAGAGTCATTGCACCAATTCCATTACGACTTTTGGTACACATTTACAGATATGTGAGATGAACAAATACCAACAATACAATATTACGGCATGAAATGAATTACGCAGAAACCAGACACCATGAATAGATATTGTAAGTTAATAATAACATGATGTATAACTACTTTTGCTGGAATTACTTGATTCAGTATTAAATAACATGGGAACGGCTGATACAGCCATATCACCTAAAACTAGTGTACACTTCTTCATCAAAAATGACAAAGAAAAAATATGCTTTGCATGTGTTCGCACACACTATTCATCTAGATAGATTACTAAAATATTCATATAAAATCATAGAATTACGCCAGTTTCTCATATATAAATTATTATTATCATTTCTGATGACCTAAAGAAAACAAAAAACCACCATTGACTTTTTATTATAGAGTAGAAAATTGTTTTCCGCATTCATTTCAGGGGGCAGAGTAAATCTGTGATTGTTGTTTCACTTGCTATTTGCTATCTAACTCCCCCTCACAACTTTAAAATAGTTTCGTCCGGGGACTAAAATAAGCCACGTGTTTTACTCGCTAGTTTTATCTTTATTTATATACAGTTAGGTATGTTTATATGTTTATATATTCGTATGTACAGGATTCCCTCCTAAACTAATTAATCGATCATTAAACATTTTAGAACACAGCTGATAAGCGTAAAATTGGATAATATGGGCTATATTAAATTAATATTAGTTTTATGCAATGGGGAAAAAGAGGGAGTCGAAACCTTTCGTAAAAATGCGGATATTATTGTGAAATTTGAACAATAGTTATTAGACATCAATTAATAAAAATTCCCCAAATTTTAATTTCTTTGCAGCATTTTAAAAGGCTTATAAGTGGTATATTATGGGCACAATTTTCCATTTGAAAATTAACATTTATTCAGATTCGCTTCAAATTTGATCAATATTCATTAGACACCAATTAAGCAAGATTGTCTGAATTTCAATTTCTTCTTAAGGCCCCTTAACCTTTAACCTTACATTTTAGACATTTTTTAGAATCCAAATTATTTAATGGATCTTAATGAAAATTAGGATTCTAAACATAAGGTTTAGTGGCACTATATCTTGATTTTAATCTTAGTAAAGAAATATAGAAGTAGAAGTATTTCTGTATATATATATATATATATATATATATATATATATATATATAATAATGGTAATAATCCAGGTGAAAAATATCCACAGGGTGGTAATCCAGAGAATTTTAACCGGGTTTATAAAAAGTGCTCAATATCAAAATAGAGCTTTATATACATTTTAAAATGCTTAACGTAATGCGATTTTGTTCTGTGATGCTATCCAGCGTTGTTAAATTTAAATCGTCAACGACTTCCTGGAGCAATGCGAAAAACGTTCTATGCGCGTTTCTCCGCCGTCTTTTTTAAAATTCTCTTCTTCTCCAGCTTTTTTGTTAATTTGCTTTCGATACCTTATGGTGATTCGACGAAGAATCGAAAACGGTCGTGAAACTTGTAAAACCTATGGAACATTTATTAATTTTTAAAAATTTAAATACAAAAAAGACCATTAGAAACATTTTAAAAATAAAAAAGGTATAATTAAACAGACGAATTCTGTTATTTTTAACAATGTTTGCATAAATGAGAAAATACTGCCTAAATACACACAATGTATATATATATATGCATATGAATGTATAAATACGCATTAGTATTTTTATAGAGTGGAAGATTCCATCATTTTCTTTCTTTTTTATATTTCATCTTTATTTCTTATCCCCTATACTTCCCGTTATCGCTTCCTTTTTTTGTTTCCTTTCTTCTTTCTTATTCTTAACGTTTTTATATAAAAAACTTTTCCCTTTCCTTCTCAGTTTTAAGTTTAATTTATTTATTTCGTTCATTTCCCGCCATCTCTACCGCACAATAAAACTTGATTTTTATCAAAATCCTTCGCCTCGTTTCCATTTCACCATAAACCAACAGCACTTCTCCATCACTTACCATACACCCACCGCCCTTGCCAAACTTAAATGTCGATTATCGTCTGATTCAATTCCACATTTGGATTCAATTTGTTTACGAAAGAGAAATAAAACTAAATTTAAATTATACACTGCAAACAGAACCGTTTAGATTTACATTTGACGTCATCCATTTCTCTTCCTTTAAAAAACAAAATAAATCTACATATCCCGTCTTTAGTTGCACATAGAGTGCGTAGAAAATAAATACTTCGACATTTGTAAAATGTGCATTTATAGCAATACAGAGACATGTGTGGATTCTATTGTCGTTTTAACCCTTTAAGTGGCGTATTTTGTGTTTTGGATAAAAAATGGATTTTATGAAAAAATATTTTTTTATCAAAAATTTTTCTTTTATAAAAAATGTTTTTATGAATTTTTTTATAAAAAATTACTTTTTATAATTTTTTTTCAATAAAATAATTTCATATAAACAAATATTAAATGAATAATTAATTTTTATAAAATGTATTTTTCATGAAAATATTTTTTGTGAGCAATTATTTTTTATAATATGATGTATGATATAAATTATATAAAATCTTGTTTAGTACATCTCTCCATAGCAAGGAATTGTTTCTATGATCTCATTTCGTATGGTACTTAATGAAAATAAAAACAAAACGTTTATTCATTCCATGAGACCAATTGGTTACATAACAAAGGCCGTGTTTGAATATAAAAAAATGTGTGACACTTTAAAGTTCAGAGGTGACCCCAGACGGAAATCGAAGACACCACGTGACTTACGACCGAGGACGATCTGTTTTTTGGGCTGGCCAGACTTTAAGCAGGAAATACGTGTCTAGGGCGCTGTCTCTAATAGGAGGGGAGCGCGAACAGTTTGTCTAGGTGTAGCGAGACGAGCTATCCGTCCATCTATGTGTCTGTCTTTCTCTCACCCCCACGCGTACACAAGTAGTCCATCGCTCTTCTGTTTGTGTGGCTGTTTCTCTTTCTTTAAATAAACTTGTTCATAAATCAACATCGGCGTCCGAGTGGTTTTGTATCTTCAGACGATCAACAACACGAGTTCACGACGGCGATACGGGTGTATAATGGTTCACACACTCATCGGTAAATGAAAATAAAACAAATTGAAATCTTGCATTTCCATAAATGAATTCTGAGAAAGTTACGACATTTTGAAAACAAATTAAGGAATCAAACCAAAACATCTCATCCGTCGTTCGCTTTTACGACAACCTAAATCATCCGAGGCATAGACTTAACTAATGAAAAACAATATTTTAGAGTAAGCACCTGCCAGTTTCTCGAATTGTGTCCAACAAATCAGTTGGAGACTAATCATAGTGAGATATTTTTTAATTTCCATCGTAAATCTTGGATCTGGTTTAGACCGAACTGTCTGCTGACCATTCAGTGAGTCTTTGCCTTTGGAGAAAATCATTGACCTTCTTTGCTATGCGAAAAAGATGCATTTTTATTGAAAAGGTATCTTTGTAGCCCTCAAAATTAGTTCGCATTTATGGAATTAGAAAAGTATCAAGCATTTAAATGGCTCTGTGAATTATTTGGACAACTATTTTCATCCTTTTTATTTTCACAAAGTTTTGTCCGGTATGAACCTCTTCAGATGCAACTTTTTAGACTTGGACACATGTCCACATGCACCCACGGCGCAACTATTAAAGACGTTTATTGGCGACCAGTTCTAACCGACAGTCTTCTGGAAGTTGAAGGTTCAATCCTTACTACAGGCGATAATAAATAAATATAACATAATTTATTAACACTTCTACCCGGTTATGGCTGACAGAACAAGAACAATGCACCCTCATGTTTTACATAAAGGGTTCAGTTCCAATTTTTTTTATAAGTTCCCGAATTTGACATAAAGATTCCCAAGTTCGAAAAGATGCCCCAAAAGTGGGGTTAGGCGTTAGATCGATCAAGGCGTTCGTAAAAATAACAACTGAGATGAGAATAGTAATCCGAATAATTCAAATTATCAATCTCCATCTAAAGAATTCCGTAACTTTTAGCGAGTCCCTATGTACTTACATCCCAAGGAGGTCAGAGTTAGGCACAAGGTCGTTTTTTAACGTGAGGAAAATACAGCTTTTCAAAAAGGGTCAATTTGGATTTGGACAGCAATTTAAACTGCCTCACTTTAGAAGGATTTCTCCTTCACTGTCTGAGGATAGTAAAAACAAAGTCTATCATCAGAACAGGTACTACACTTTTTTCTTCTGCATCTGCGTGAATTCTATTGTTTTCACCGGGCAGTTATCGGCGTATATTCCGTTGTAAAGACACAAGAAACCTTGGTCAATGCAGATTCGTGATTCCTCACTGAATATTTTTTCATCCAATCATACGCACGTTTAGCTTATTGCAATCTTTCCGTTAGAGCTGATTTGTGCTTTACTCATATATATATATATATATATATATATATATATATATATATATATATATATATATATATATATATATGATAAAAATGGAAATAGTATTCCAAACGTAATGTGAATGAAAGAAGGAGAAACTAAATTATCAGTAAAGTCATCAACGTTTCGTCATAACCAAGAAAATACTTCCCCAGGAAGGTTTAAGAGAATAAAAAAGTTATAAACACAAGTACATTACTTGGAAATAGTCTGTATGTATAGAATGTAACAAATATTTATGTTCATCTTCTGGGCGAAACATGGCCGACTAAAATAATAATATAAGAATACATTCGTAAATTCCGCGACGCCAGAATTAGCGTCACAGGATAATATTGTATTACGTTTAGCATTTCAAAATGTTGTTACTGATTTCATACGTAATGTTATTACTTTTGCATTGGGAAAGGAGAAGAAGTGTCAAGAAACATGTCATTTTTCTTTAACCACACCTAGCCAAATTCAAGACTTCTTCTTCCTTTCTGTAGTATCCTAAAAACTTACACATAAAGTGATCACATAGAGGCAAGCAGCGCACATGCATTACAGATTCTTTTTACATACAAACCACGAAACTCACCCAACTAAGTACATCCATATATCACTACTTAAAATTTCCACATACGTTCACACGTCAAACACATGATATAGTTAACCTATCAAGAATGTTAACATGCAAACATAAACATATGTCACTGACTCTCTTATAAACTCTCTATATCACACACAGACACACAATTTGCAAGCTAACATACTTACACCAGTAACAGATATAAACGGATATATCAACGGTGATTATTACACTCCCGTAAAACACACATTTACTTAGATAATTTAATAATAGATATTTCAGAATTAAAAATAGTCAACAAAAATCAGACTTAAAATTAACCTATGTACAGCATAGTTAAGTTAAAATGAATTCAATTACCACCTCATTATATTATATTTATTTATTAATTGCAGTTTACAGAGAATTTATTTATTTAATTTTTATTAACTGCATTTAATAAAAAGCTAGAACAATATCTATCAAACCTATCTGTTTTTAGGGGGTGCACCCGTCAAAATTCGATCCCCCAATTAAAAAAAAACAAACTTAATAAAGAATTGTGAGAATTTTTTTTAGTTATATTAATACATTTTTAAAAGGTGTGCGCGCATGAACGTCAATAATATGTCCGTGCTTAGTAAAATCCTAAGCTATTGAACTTATCATTATGAATTATGGAATATGTATTCTAGAAAACAGGATGAGTAACGTTGGTGCATTATCTTTGTAAACGTTACCATTTAGGGGTGCCACTGAAGCCGTAACATATCTCGCAAAGAAAGAAAATACATTCAAATTTAAAACAAATGCGATATTTATTGCTTATACCCGTCCTGGGACGGTCATTTTTTAGTATAACTAATATATATATATATATATATATATATATATATATATATTAAATTCCCGAAACAGTTTTTCATGGTAATCAACTGATGATCCCTTAAATAATGTTAAGACTAGCGTAAATTCTTGGAAGCTAACTAATATAGTGACTGCAAAAAGTAAATTGACTTACAAAAAAGTGATTTTCCACCGAACGACTTGGGACTAAAATGTTTTTGTTTTTTATATAGTTTAAATGGTCGAGAAACTTCCGAGACTATATATATATATATATATATATATATATATATATATATATATATATATATATATATATATATATATATATATATGAAGTTAATCCAACAAAAGATATGAGAGACAACTAATATCTTTTAATTAGTGAAACACCCGGATAAAAACTGACTGAAGCTCAATATACTGGATAGAGCATTAATAGCATAATATAAAATGAAATAATAAAATAAGGTGCGAATCAAATTTTATTAGAATTCAAATTTCAGGTAAAGTATCTTAAAGTCCTTAACTCATGAGTTATCAAAACTTTGAATTCTAATAAAATTTGATTCGCACCTTATTTTATTATTTTATTTTATATTATGCTATATATATATATATATATATATATATATATATATATATATATATATATATAGGGTGGGCAAAAATAAGGGTCCTATTTTTAAAAATTCATAACTTTTTTATTTATTGATTTTTTTTTTTTTTTTTTTTAGAATAAGTAAAGGACCCCTTCCGAAGCAAGCATGAGCCGTATTACCCCTAAGGAACGTACCCTCATTTAGAAAACATTATTTTTGCTTAAAAACTCAAAACAGTGTAAAAAAAACAATACTTTAGTTTTTGTAAGTTTTAAGAAGTGTTTTTCGGCTAAAATTTGTTTTGTTTATTTCAAAAAATCTCGGAAGGGTCAGTCTACACACACATAAAGTTTGGTGAGTTTAACTTTTATTTTGTGGAAGTTATTCAAATTCAAGTTATTCAAATTTAAAGATAGGACCCTTATTTTGGCCCACCCTGTATATATATATATATATATATATAGGTGTGTGTGTGTTGTTCAAAGCCAACGCCTCTTTGCGGTTTCATACATTTCAGAAGATGTTTCGTAGAATTCAGACCGACAACGCGTGACAGGTTTTACCTTAACATCACCCCCGACGAAGATTCCTTCATAACACCAACGGAAGCCTGAGGGGAGAGGATTTCACCACGCCCCCGCCCTCCCCAGTTGGGATCCTTTACCGTTATGCAACAATTACCCGTCAGTCTGTGGTGGTATCTCTTTGACAAACTCCCTAATTTTCAAATCTTGATTTCAAATCTGATTACCTGATAAACCCTGAAATGAATTCCCAACTATCTTTTGAGGCAGGAAATCGCTTGATCCTATGATCCCAGGTTGTCACTGAAAATCGCAGGTGAAAGCACCAACCAAAAATAATCTTATCGCGAACAGTTTGACTGCATTTAATTATTAAATGGAGAGGAGAGAGGAGGATAGGTTGGGAGAAATGGGGTTGAGGAAAAGTAGTAGAAGAGGGAGTTATAAAAAGGGGATGATAAAACGAAAGAAGTAATGAGGGGAAGAAGAAAAGAAAATAAGGAAAGAAGATGCAAACAAAGACAATGTAATTACGGCACTCAGTAGAGTGTATACATCCACCATGGCCCAATAGTTAAGATTAAAATATAATTAAATAAAAAAAATGAAATTATTAGATAAGAAATATAACAAGTACTGAGTGGTACTAAACGTGGCTGTATGTCCCGGGAAAGTCACTCAGTGTCATATTCTGGTTGACTCGGCACTAAATGTGGTACGCATGTGCCGTGAAAGTCACTCCGCATTAAATATAGTCTGATGCCACAAGGTCCGCATACGTTCCGACTAGTGGCCATCTCAGTTGTTCTACGCCCACGCTGTATTTAAAAGATCTGCAGAATTTAGGTGTAACCAGTCGCTAATTCCTCTCTGCTTTGGCCCGAGAAAGCTTAGTCTTAAGTCATGGGTATACTTTTGTGTCGTGCTGTGGGCGACAGGTTATGAGAAGGCAAGCCGGAATAAACGTTTGCATACAAAAAATGACACAAACATTGTCTTTAAAAATATCCTTTATTATAATGTACCAAACACTGTGGCTTCATTCCGTAACTAAGTTCTAAGATAGGCTTAGAGCGTTGCATTTTACATCCTTCAGTCTTCTTTTTCAGCGTGATACTTTCCATTTCAGAAATATTTATCATACAACCCCCCCCTAACTTATATGACTAATAAAAATTTAAAAAAACTATACGCCTCGTGTGGACTCACACCGATCTTTAAAAAAATCATATATTAAAATTGCCCTTTCAACAGTCTTTTGTTTTTGATAACTCATCAACTCCGGTTATTCTCTCGTCTGCGTGCACAAGATGGCATCTTAAAGTATTTCAAACAAAACCTATACTACAGTCGCCGCTAGACACCAATCATTGTGTCATATAGCATAACGATCTATTAATAAAAATACATTAGGTAATACGTATAATAATGCCTTAAAATATATTAATTGAAACGTAGAAACAATCTAACAGTATTTATTGTCTGCAGCCAGATTCGGACCGCAGCCATACGAAAGAAAAACACAAACATAAACAAATTTTGTTTTATGGGAATCGCCCCAAACAAGGCATGAAGCCACTTGATGTAAGGAGCTAAAAAAATACTATTGCCAGGTAAAAGAAAAAATAGCCAACGATAAATGTTAGATAGATAAATTCCTACCCAGGAAACAGCAATTCTTTCCCCTTTGTCATCAAAGGCTTATGGAATGTTAGGACAAAATAAGGGAAGCGAGACCTACGAAGCTGCCGAAAGTAAACCCATGCCCACTTTTCTACTTTCCTGAAATTACTATTTAAAATGTATGCCTTCCTTTTAACTTAAGACATGATTTACTTTGATAGATCAGATCCTGGTGTTCTGTTCGCCACTCTTTTCTTATCTAACAATATACCATATTTTGCGAGATCGGTTAAGTTTTTTTTTTTTAGTAATCCTGTATATGAATAAATCAAAATAATAGAATCCGTCTAATCTAAGCTAAGATGAAAGTTCATATTTACGTGATTTGTTAAACACGGTTAAGACAGCTGACTATTTTTTCCGCCTGAATTGACATAAATAGGGTGTATTTCTACACTTGTCGCATGGCGGTTTAAATTGGCCGCATCGGTTAGAGCAATTGGATTTTAATTAAAGGTGATACGTGTTCCAGAATTCGATCATGCGACCGGTTTGGCACACTGAAGATTCCGTTAGGTTGAAACGTATACGTATATAGATAATAATTAAATACTTATTTTCAAATAATTGCACACGCACACACTCACATTATATATATATATATATATATATATATATATATATATATATATATATATATATATATATATATATAATATAATATATATATATATATATATATATATATATATATATATATATATTCTATTTTATAATAAAGCCCAATAAATATATCCGTCCTGTCAACAAACAACAGTTAAGGAGTAAAGAAACTGCCGTAGGAAAGCATTCCATATATTCAGTGAAGTGAGAAAGGAAATTGTAAGTGTGACAACACCCCTAAGTCTTAAATGAATTCGAGAAAGAAACTATTTCCATAATGAGACGTGTTCTTTTCTTTTGCTTCTTGTTTCTATACAGGTTGATAGTTTTTTTTCTATCTTTTTTTAAACATTCCAGTTGGCGACGTTTTCTTTCTTTCTTATTACCTCCATCAAGGAGGTTATGTTTGTGATCAAGTTTTCTGGTTTGTTTGTTTGTTTGTGTATCGCTTAGCGTTCACATCGCTTTTCACTCGTTACCAAACTTGGTTAAAATATCGCTTACAATCTGACTTAATTTTTAGGATTTGAAAGTCAAAGCTCAATGTCACTGTTAAAAAGTAAAAGTTACACTTTTGGCGATAACTTCGGTTCTTTTTATTGTAGAGATTCGGCACATATTGTAGCAACTTAAATCCTGCATCTTATATGACCTTGACATTGACCTTAAAATGGTAAATCATAGCAAAAATTTCGACAGAATTTCAACTTGATTTTTCAAAATTTGATTATGGATCTGATACTGTTTGACAGCAGTAACTGCCATGCAAAACCTCAGATTGACCAGATGAATAGTTTTTGAGTTAACATTTCCATGGCAACCAGAATGCTCCGATATGAAAAGTATTTTTTCTTATTAATTATTGGCTCTATCGATAATATCTCCTGAATTCACATTTGATATCTATATATTTACGGGTAAAGTAGTAGAGTTCTTTGTTGTTGTTAAAATATGTCATAGGTCAAATCAACATCACGGAAAATGTGAAAAAACATATTTTGGCCCATAATATTGGGATTACTTAATACAATATGGAGAAGTAAGGCCTAGATTAGACTTTGGTTCATCCTTACGTTATCAGGTGGGGATATGCAGTCTCAAGATTGACATAGCTTCTTGTTTCTTTTTGTTTAACTTCAACGATTGAGACATTATGAATAGCGAAGCATATTGTTTCCGTCATTTTTGGCGGAGGGTGTATATATATATATATATATATATATATATATATATATATATATATATATATATCTTGACCGCAGCCATCTGGTCAAACACCTCCCTCCTCCCTCTCCTCCACTCCCTCTCTGCCATCCACTTTACCCCTGCTCACCCCCCACCTCTTTCTCTTACCACCAGCGACAGTAGTCCTTGCTCACCCCATCTTTCCATTTTTTCCCCACTCATTTTCTTCAACATTCATTTTTATTCTCCAACAAGTACGGACGTCCACCCAGTAGTGGCCATTATTTTATTTTATTTTTTCTCCCAATATGTCTACCCTACATGTATCTGTACTTGCATGACATTTTTTCTCTATATTATCATCCTGATGAAGTCTTATAAATAAAGACGAAACGTTGATGTACACATAAAAAACATCCATTTTTTGGTTTTCCTTTTTCATTTTCCCATCACGTCGGATTACCTTCATCCTTCTCTTCCCATATATATATATATATATATATATATATATATATATATATATATATATATATATATATATATATATATATATATATATATATATAAAGAGGTGTACTAAAAGCTAACTTTTAGGAAAGGTAAAACCTATTGTGAAGAGTATACAGCTCAATATCCAGGATAGAGCAGGTAGATATGAAGAAGAATGGAAAGGAATTAGAGAAGCAAAAGCCAAATCAAAATTCAATTCAATTGCTCAGAGCAAGGTATATACCGCAAAAAGGCAATTTATTCAAGTTAAATTTTCCTTAAGCCAGGCTTTTCAAAGATCACAATCTTATCATCAGAGGAAGTCGCTGGGATAGATAAGTTGGCAATGGCCAAGATTTAAAATTTGAAAAAATGAAATAAAAGTTGTAGGGAAGGAAACGCAGGGCAAAACTCTGCACGAATGCAAGCAAATGTCCGATTGGTAAAAAGTCCGGTGTCGAAAAGTCCAACGGAGAGAATAAGATGTAGATATGTAGGTCGTTAAAGGCATTCTAGCCGGCTTTCTCAACGGGCTAGCTGTAAATATTTTCGCTGCCTCTTTTTTCCCACTTTAAAACACTCTCCTTTGTTATCTCTGCCCAGGAAGTACTTTTAATGGCGAATATTTTCCACCTCAATCTTCTCTGAGCCTGCCTGTTTCATCTAACGTACCTCTTATTGGACTTTTTACCCTTTTGGATTTTCTATTTTCGCCGTACCTGAAGTTGTGGCTTCTTGGAATTTAACTTTGAAACCTCTCTCATTACATCTCGTGCCTTTAACGACCTACCTATCTACATCTTATTCTCTCCGCTGGACTTTTCGACACCGGACTTTTTACCAATCGGACATTTGCTTGCATTCAGGCAGAGTTTTGCCCTGCGTTTCCTTCCCTACAACTTTTATTTCATTTTTTCAAATTTTAAATCTTGGCCATTGCCAACTTATCTATCCCAGCGACTTCCTCTGATGATAAGATTTTAATCTTTGAAAAGCCTGGCTTAAGGAAAATTTAACTTGAATAAATTGCCTTTTTGCGGTATATACCTTGCTCTGAGCAATTGAATTGAATTTTGATTTGGCTTTTGCTTCTCTAATTCCTTTCCATTCTTCTTCATATATATGTATATATATATATATATATATATATATATATAAAGAATGAGAAAGAGAAAGAGAGAGTGTGTGAAAGAGGGAGATTGACATAAAAATAGAATAAAAACGATAAGCTCGTTCATCATTTGGCGGGAAATTGATAAGCGAGGTTGGAGAAACAAATTAACTAGACCAGCTCAACAAATCGATGGCGTGTCAAAGCTTCTCGGTGATCCTTTAACTTGTTCAGATACTCGGGCGAAATTAACCGCCAAGTTGACTCAACGGTTTCTTTCGTTGTCGGTTAGCGAAGTTGCGATGATGAACGAGCGAAAGGGAAAAAAAAAGAAGATGCGTCTATTTAATCTGCGCATTGACTGACGAACCTGCTACCTCAAACCTCGGCTTGACAGACTAACGAAATTGCTCTTTCTAACTTAAACGTGACCAGCTAACTTATGAAAATGTCTGGACGCATCTTAAAATGTATTTACAACTTAATGAGCGAAAGAAGAAAGAACTGGTATTCTTAGGTGGCGTCCATTAAATACTTGCGTTTAGCGATGAGAATTTTATTTCGATCTTATCCGTTACAGACCAGCGGATAAAGAGAGGCCCTTGTAAAAATATGTGAGCGCATCTGAAAATGTGATTTCAAAATTAAACTTGACAGACGGACAAAAATGCTATTTCAATCTTAAGTGTCACGGACAGAGAGATAAAATGAGCCTATTATAAAGATGCGTGGAAACACCTTTTTTTTGTTATTTCTAATGAGTCACCACTTATCAATGCCAAAAGCCACTCGAGGATACGGGTTAATGAGATGGATGGATTGTCTGTTGAATAATGAAGAATAATATAAAAGGATTGAGAATGATGAATGCAATAAACAAAATGTATTTATGAGAATGGTTTATAACAAGTATTTAGTGACATTAGAATGTTATTTGAAACAAACCTAACAGACCAACAAAACTCCTATTTCAAACTTAAGTAGACAGATCTACCGACAGACAGAGCCTATTATAGAGAGGTATGGTCGCATCTAAAAGTCGTTGTACCTTGACTCTGTTGATCCCCGATTTAAAGATTTCAAATCTTTGCGATGACGACGGGAAACCCGAGGGAATTCGATAATCAGGACCAAAACTTGTAGGATAATTCGAGCCTTCTCCACGAGATTTGCTCTCTGCATCTTTAAAACCGGAATGACAGTTCGTCTAATTAATGAAGATCACTGATTCAACCGCCATTCGAAGAAAATAAAAAAAATATAGATACAAAAAAAAAACGGAAGTCTTTTGTAAAAATCGATTTGGCTTTACTAGGTTGTCCGTTGATCGTTTCGATTGGTCGATCTGTAAGGTTTCAGTATTACCGATCCAAGAACACATATTCTTATTTGAGATGCGTAAATAAGAACAACTCTGTCCACCGTCGGTCTGTCAAGCTTTAGATTCAGATGGCATTTTCGTCAGTCTGTCACACTTAACTTTGAAATGAGGCAATGCTCTTCTGTAAAATAATTGAATATTTTCAGTTATATGCATCATTCAGTTTTAATTAAGTGAAGGGAGTAAAACATATATATATATATATATATATATATATATATATATATATATATATATATATATATATATATAAATCAATAAAGTAAAAATGATAAGAGCACATGTATATTTGTGGAACGAAGGTCCACTAATATAGGACGAGATTTTCGAGACGGCAAACTGTCCTCAAGAGTTGTGTGAAAAATGTTATATATATATATATATATATATATATATATATATATATATATATATATATATTGTGTAATTAGGCAGCATTCCTTTTCTCATGCATGTTTGGTTAGACAGTAGCGCCATCTTCTGTTTATTTATTTTTTGATTCGTTTATTCGATTCGTCGTATGACCGATTTGGTATTGTCGTCCATGTTGTATAAAAAATCGCCATATTTTCGCGAACGTTTTCGACCGACGTCGGTCATCTTCAGGCGGATGAATGAGTATGCAAAATAAAAGATTGGTGAATTTATTAAGAAGACGTTTTTAAAAAACATTTCAATACTACCTCAACAACACTTCAACATAGCTTCGCCCCCCCCCTCATAACGAGCGTGGTTGATATATATATATATATATATATATATATATATATAGTCCACCTCTAGATACGATATCCCCTACACACGAATTTTTTCCAATATACGATCAAATTATCGACTCTACACCCGATGGAAAATCTAACATACGATGTTGAAGTTTCCTGGTTTGCCCGCTATGCGGCAGAACTCACAACTGGATGGAGAGTTCAGTTCACAGTTCCGCTTCAGTCCCGAGGGTTTGACTGTATATAGTCTTGCAAGTTTTTCAACCATTAGAACTTTATCAACGAAAAACAAAAAAAAACAAAAAAACAAAAAAAAAACAAACACTTTCAGTCCCAAGTTTTCTGTTGGAAAACTACTTTGCTAGTAAGTCAATTAATCTTTTGCAATCACTACATTAGTGTGAACATATATATATATATATATATATATATATATATATATATATATATATATATATATATATATATATATATATACTAGCTGACTTCGCTCGCTAGCTCTCGCTCCACACACACATACACACATATATATATATATATATATATATATATATATATATATATATATATATATATATATATTATGTAAATCATCCTTATTTAATATGTATTAAATAAGTAATTCATTTTATTGAAATTGGACGTATTTGAATTTTCGATGGACCTATGGTGTAAATTTCAGTGTGTGTGTGTGTGTGTGTGTGTGTGTGTGGGGGGGTTATGCCCCAGGAGACCCTCTTAATATTATCAAAATTTGACTGAAATTTTTGGAATTTTATTTGAATCACAGGGAAAACAGTTTTCAGTTTGTGGGGAGGGGGCTCTTGATATTATCAAAATTTGCTGAAATTTTGGGAATAGACATCATTTTTGGTCATTTACCTATGGTTTCAATTTCATTTGAATCTAAGCGAAAACCGTTTTCACTGGGGGTGATATATTTCTTATATAGCCTATGACCTTCACTGAGGTGTCAGTAATTCACATGCCAATTTTCAAGCAATCCTGCCCAGAGGTTTGGGTGAACATAAGACACAAAGATCAGGCGAACATATGCACACACTGAGTTTCTATTATATATATATATATATATATATATATATATATATATATATATATATATATATATATATATATATATATATATATATATAATAACATAATTTATTTATAAATATATAACATAATTTATGATTCGATACAATTTCTCCCACTCCCAGTAGGAGGTTCTTAGCTCAGTCGGTAGAGCGCTAGACAGTAGTCATTAAGGTTCCAGTTTTGAATCTTACGAGTTCTGGCACCCTGATGAATCCTACAGACGACGAAACACGAGCTCGTAGAGCGGGTCCCGGCGTTGTCCGGGAAAGTAGATTAACTTAAGAAACCCATATCCAACAATGAACTATTGAATTATATGTTGCTGATGATTATCCGGCGCATAGCCCACGAAGTTAAAAACGGATCCCCTGAATTTTCTTTACTTTTGGGGTCGCTGTTACCTATTATTAGAATTAGTATTTTTACAAATACCATGGTTGTTAAGCAGCCGAACTCATTGTCTATGTCGATATACATCTCGACACATATCTCATGTGACCCAGAAGCTCGACTTTAGGTTTTTCTGAAACAAGCAACCAAACGCTGAGACGACTCATTACTTTCTGCTTGTTGACTTCTCTTTCGAGATCCAACGGGGGATCATTTTTCTATATAAACTTAACGTAAAATGAGAACCCACTTCCTGCCAATTTATCCGTAAATGTAGACGTGTTACCATTTGTTTTTAAGAGGGTATGGTGTTTATGTGTGCACAGACAAGGCATCGTGGTCTGTTGCATTTGTAATTACCATGTTGCAGTGTTTTTTGTGTGTGTTTGGATGAACGGGCGAGAATGGCTGCCAAAATGGACGGTTGTCTGATAGCATTAATAGGAGGAAGCTTTATAATGGACACAATGGTAAGATTAGTTTGTAGGTTATTGAAATTTTTATGCTTACTTGTGATTTTGTGCATGTGTTGGTCATGGTTGAAGACCATAGGGATGCGGTTGCTAGTGTTTTTTGTTTGTACTTAAGGAGACGCAGTTTATCAATTCTAGTGGTTTTGTTTATAGTTTGTGATGTGGTATTAGCTAATGATACCTTTTTGCATAAGATTAGCATGTAATCTTAGAGGTCTGAGCCTATGCGGTTTATACGTATGCACAAACTGGAAAACATTGATTTCTCGGGTTGCTGTTGTAATTAATGAATGTGTGGTTAGGGTTAGGGTTTAGTATAGAGGGATGTGGATATTTTTTTTTTGGGGGGGGGATTTGACTGTGACGTCTAAAAATAGAATGGAGTTAGATGAGTGTTCCATGGTGAATTTGATTGTGCTATGGAAACTGTTGGTGTATTGGTGGAAGTCCTTAAGCTTGCTAAGGCCGTGTGACCAAATGAAGTAGATGTCCTCAATGTAGCGGCAGTAGTGGGAAGACTTCAGAAAGAAGTTTTCGAGTAGTTGTGTTTCTAATATATATGCATATGACATATAGAATAAGTTGTGCGGTTTCACAGAAACAAATAAAACGAAAAATAGTTGATAAATAACACCCCTTGAGAACCACTTATATAGATGATCGTTGATAATTAGTTTACTGACGGGTATAAACAATAAATATAGTATTAGTTTTACATTTTTATGTTCTTTCTTTATTTGTGGGGTGTGTTACGGATTCGGTTGCACTCCCAAAATGGGATATTTAAAAAAAATAATAATGTACCTACGTTACTCACCCTGTGGCATATAGTTCATATTCCATAATTCATAATGATCAGTTGAATAGCTTATGATTTTACCAAGCAAATACCTATTATTGACCCTCACGCACGCGCACCGATCTATTAAAAAAT
>OY744519.1:127140132-127227632 GCA_963556195.1 Sepiola atlantica | reverse complement strand
AGAAGGCATCAAGAAGCTAGTTGATCGTTGAACATAAGTCATAGACAATTAGGGAAATTATTGTAAAGTTTAAAAATGCCCTAATGTGAATGCTTCAGGTGAAATAAATGTGTTGGACAAAAACGACATTACTTTCTTTCCAACCTGATAGTAAAACATAAACATGAGGTTTAACCTAAAATCGTTAAATAAAAAGGGGGATCATCTGATGTTTACCAGGTAACCGTTTCGAACATTTAAAAACATAATAGCTATTAAATTCGTAGCTCTTCTGCAATAATGAATGATCAGAATATCACCTCCCTCCATAACAAAATGTATAAACAATTCATTCACTTAAAAAGGAGAAAAGGAAAAAACAAATTAAATTAGGAAAAATCATCAAAACTAAGAGATTCGTCGGTTTCGTTTATATATATATATATATATATATATATATATATATATATATATATATATACATATATATATACATATATATATACATGTATATATACATGTATATATACATGTATATATACATATATATATATATATATATATATATATATATATATATATATATATATATATATATATATATATATATATAAGAAAAGGCGAATCGATAAAGGCGCACCTTGATTTCATGAGGATGGGGTCATTTTATTCAAAAATCCATCTCCTCACTAAAAGGAAAAATTGCCGCAGTCTAGAAAGATTTCTCATTCACTATCCGAGGAGAGAAAAGGATTTGCAAGTCAAATTCAATCGTTACGGTATCTTTTGTTTATTAAATTGTTCGGTGAAAGTACAGAATAGTTATCTAAGCCCCCCTTCCCATGTTAAGAATTGGTTTCTAAATACAGGGTGACCCCCCAAAACGGGCCCCGTGTACACTTTATGTGATATCTCCTTTATTTATTCACCGATTGCCCTTATTTTACAGGACATGACAGAATCAACGACCGTGAGTACACTAAGACCTCAGTGGGAGCTGGGACAAAGAATACACTGTGTTAAATTTTACTACAAGACAGGCTCGTTTAAGAAAACCCAAGACAGTTTCATGCATCAGTTCGAATGTGAAAATGCTTCATCCAAAAGCAGAATTCAGAACTGGGTTGACCACTTCGAGAAGTATGGGACCGTGGAGAACCTCAACGCTGCCAGTCAGAACCGTCCAAGCCACTCGGGACGTCCCAAGAAGCGGACAGCCGAGCTGGTTGAAAGTGTGAGAGAGTCTCTCCAGGAGAGTCCGAAACGCTCTGTGCGTAAGCGAAGTCAGTCCCTCAGTATCTCCCGTGAGACTTGCAGGAGAGTGCTGGTGAACGATATCAGGGCTTACCCATATAGAATACAGACGCTGCAGACCCTTACAGCCTCAGACAAGAAGCAGAGGAGAGCTATGGCAGTCAAGGTGCTCGATAAGATCGAAGAGACACCAGGTTTCCTTAACCTCCTTTGTACCTCAGATGAAGCCCACTTCCATCTTGACAGAAAGGCGGACTTCAAGACAAATGTCTTCTGGGGGTCCTCCAGACCCAATGAAGTAGCCACCAAACCCCTGCACTCTCTTAAGTGCACGGTGTGGGCTGCAATCTCTGTCAGAGGCATCATCGGGCCAATCTTCATCGAAGAATCTGGCGCAGCAGTGACAGTCACCAAGGAGCGGTATGTGGAGGTCCTCAAAACCTTCAAGAGTGAGCTCCAGACCCTCTACCCGTCGCTCATGAGCAAGTTCTGGTTCCAGCAAGACGGAGCAAGTTCTCACACCTCAAACCTGTCCCGAGATTGGCTGAAAGAGAACTTCGGAGGCCCAGTGATTAGTCTCAAGACTAATTTTGAGTGGCCACCCCATAGCCCGGACCTAAGCCCCCCAGATTTATTTCCTTTGGGGTTATCTTAAGGACAGAGTGTACACAGGGAAACCCAGAACCGTCATGGAACTCAAGGAAGCCATCAGGGAGGAGATGAGAGCCATTCCCAATTCAGTCTGTAAGAGCGTCATTGAAAACTTCGTTCTGCGCCTCAAGAATTGCACGAAGCTAAATGGAGGCCATCTAGAACACATGCTGTAGAACGGAGAAAAAAAGGTCAAATACCCTAGTGTTTTGAAGTGATGTTTTGAATATAATAAACTAGTTATGACCAAAAATTCATTTCATTCGGACGAAACACTAAGAAACGTGGCCTAATTAGAGTTGGGGCCCGTTTTTTGGGGGGTCACCCTGTAGTAACGTTAGTATTTAAATGACTGAAAGTGGTCCACGTGTAAGAAAATACATTCCATTTTAGGCACGTTAGATAAATATAGATTGTCTAAAAAGGAAAAAAGAAAATCAATTATTTATGTACCGAGAATAAATTCTTTTTTAGGCACGTAGATAGAAGTACGAAGGAAAAGTTAACTAAGAAAAAAATTATCAATCATTGTGAGACAACGAAAGTACTTACAGTTGAAAGAATGATGGTCTGTGTAATCTGGCAACATGTTCGTCTATAATTCTAGCGATCTTGAAACCGTAATGGAAACTAAGACGTAACACGTATAATATTTAATCCGAAAGAAATCTTTTTTTAATATTGACGAATAAAACATGTATTACTTGGTTCAAATAAAAATATTCTTCTCATGTCTATTTTTAATGTTATATAATTCAGAAGTGTACTTACTAATCGTGGAAGTGGTTTTGTTATACTGCGCGTGGTGGGTTTGTTTTAAGTTAATCAGTTATTCCGTAACATGTAGATGTTATGTGTTCGGAATAGCGGAATGATATTTCCGTAATCTGTACTTGGCGGTGTTACTGTTTAACAGTTCTGAATGAAATAAAAAGTATTGCGGTGTTATCAGTGGCGGGTACAGTAGATCATTTTCAGTGAGTAATTATAGTGACCACTCTCTGTTGATGTTGTAGGTGAGAGGGTGAATGATCTAGGAATAAAGATAATAATTAATATATGTTGATGAAATTACGCGAAAGTTTCTGCAAACATGCTTGAGTGAATAAAAGTATTGCAGTTAGTATTTTAGTAGTGTATTATGCCTGTGGTTATTTTTTACTCTTGCCAAAGGTACAGGTGAAAAAAAAGAGCTCACTTTATATAGTAGAAGAAAATGAGTATTTCTTATTGGCCCAAAAATAAAAAGTAGAATCCGCTTTATTTGTGTTGGGGAAGAGTGTGTGACGTTTGTGATATTTAAAACAAAAAGGTTTGGTTGTGTGTTTATCCGATTTCTAAAACAGTAACAGGAGTAATTTGGGTCCGTCAAAGTAAGACTTATCGAAATATGCAATATATCTTTTTATGCGCAAAGCTTTATTAAAACCAGTTGAGCATCAATAAAGATAAACACAGCTTCACTTTTCAATGAAAAATCAGTCTAATTGGTGCACTTTTTGATGTCATCCATAACGGCTGCACCACGCTGTGAAAATGAGCTAGTGACCCAAATTAACCCCGTGACCTAAATAACCATGAGTTCCCTAAATACAGGGTGGGCCAAAATAAGGGTCCTATCTTTAAATTTGAATAACTTGAATTTGAATAACTTCCACAAAATAAAAGTTAAACTCACCAAACTTTATGTGTGTGTAGACTGACCCTTCCGAGATTTTTTGAAATAAACAAAACAAATTTTAGCCGAAAAACACTTCTTAAAACTTACAAAAACTTAAGTATTGTTTTTTACACTGTTTTGAGTTTTTTAAGCAAAAATAATGTTTAAGCAAAAATAATGTTTTCTAAATGAGGGTACGTTCCTTAGGGCTAATACGGCTCGTGCTTGCTTCGGAAGGGGTCCTTTACTTATTCTAAAAAAAAAATATTTTAAAAATCAATAAATAAAACAGTTATGAATTTTTAAAAATAGGACCCTTATTTTTGCCCACCCTATATATCTAGTAAGCAAATCATTATTTCGTATTGGCAAAAAAGTAAAAAGTTAAATCTTTTGTTGATTGGGGGAGGGGGTTCGAAGTTTGAATAATATAAAAAAATAAAAACAGGTGTTCTTGTTCTTTATATATATATATATATATATATATATATATATATATATATATATATATATATATATATATATATTTCATTTTTTGCAAATACAAAATAATTGTGTCAAAAGTAAACATTTTTTTTAATAAAAATGTTATTAAAAAGAACTGTAAAATTATTAAATGACTGAAAATTCTGTTTTAGTCACGTACGATTTAAAAGAAATGAAATCAATTTTTATCAGATCCATATATTGTGCTAAAAGTCAAAAGGAAATGTTAATTAAGAAAAAAATGTATTTAATATAATTATTGGATAATATTTGCAATGTGTATTAATTTAGCAAATGAAGGTGGTCAATAATCACGTTTCAGTCACGTAAATTAGATTTTAGAAAAGGAAGATAAGTATATCGTATGTAGCGTGAAATGAAATCAATTCTTCTGTGTTGGTCATAAATACTATTTTAGTCAATATGAAAACACTCTGGTAATTTCTTATGGGCAATGTGTATAATTACTATTAAGAAAAGTGTACGATAATAAATCCTATTTTCGCTCAATGGTTCTAATACGGACTGTTTGAGGGTATTAATTAATGCATTAATTAATGTGTTAATTAACATATTAATTCACAACTAGCAAGTTAGTGTCTGTTAATGGAAAAATGTATTCATAGGATATTATGTGTACGGAATATACAATTATCAATCCTTTTTAAACACCGAAATTACTTATGTACGTGCTTACAGTTGAAAGAATGATGGTATGTGGAAAGTGGACACGTGTTCGTTTTTTTTATTCTAGCGAATACTGGAATAGATCTTGAAACAGTAATAAAAACAAAGACGTAACGCGTAGAATATTAAATCCGTTTATCTGATATCCTTATGTATTGTTTTTATTTAGTAAATATAAGATTGTTAGTATGACAAATAAAACTATTATTATATCGTATTTAAGTAGAAATGAAGTAAAATTAGGAAATAAATGAAAATGGGTCAAATTTAACGAATAATTTCTTTTAAGAATAGAATACAATAATAAATTCTAATGTCGTTGTTTGGTACGTACGCTGTGAATGTCCGAAATTATAGATGGAATGTTGTGGTTTGCTAATTGTTTGATTGAAGTTATTTCACAAGTACGAATGTAGTGCCTGTTAATGGAAAAATGTAATCATTGGATATTATTTGTACGAAACGTATTTATAAGGAATATGCACGACATTAGATATTACTTGTACGGTTAGTATTTATAGGGAATATACAATACGCGTTTACGGTTGAAAGAATGTTAACGTGTTCGTTTTTAATTCTAGCGAATACTAGAGTCAGAGTAAAGAAAAGGAAATTGTTACGCGCAGAATATTAACTGAATGTTAATCGGTTATTCTTATGTATTGTTTTGTTTGTGAAGTCTGTAACCGGTTCTCTTAATATTAGTTCCTTATTTAATATTTTCGGCGGTGTATATTAGGTGCGTGGCAGTAGTAAAACATTACGGGAGAGTAAGTATGCTACCTTCTATTTGGATTACGTATTTGGGAGAGTCAGACGTAAAGGTTTAATAATTAGATTTAATGTTTAAAGAATGATATTAAATAAATGTTTATTGAAACATGCTCGAGTGAAGTAGGTGAATGTAGTTGTGAGTTTTGTAGCGTATGAAGCATTTGTTTAGTTTGTCTAGTGTAGTCAAAGTTATATAGATGTGGCTTTATCCTTGTTATTGTGTGGTTATGTATATATATATATATATATATATATATATATATATATATATATATATTATAATATAATATAAAATGAAGTAATAAAATAAGGTGTCAATCAAATTTTATTAGAATTCAAAGTTCATGCAAAGCATCCTTAAGTCCTTAGCTCATGAGTTTTCAAAGATAATTCTTCTCTTCAGAGGACCATTACCGCAGTTATACTACTACAGGCAATAAAATTACGCTTTGAAAATATATAAAATTATATACACAAATATATAAAAATACATAACATCAAACATATCAATCCAAAAACATACTTTTGTTGAATCCATACAGTCCATCCAGGTCATACAAGTTGAGAAGCATAATCAGGAAGGACATTACTCCAAGATACAAAAAGCAGTCCAAATATGTGAAATTGAAGGGGCCGGCAAGGTTATCCATTCGCGAAATGTGTCCATATTCAATGTTAATGATAAATAAATAAATAAATCAATCAAAATAATACAAAAAGTCCAATCAAAGTTCCGAGATCCCAACATGTGCAAATCTAATCAAATCCAAATTCGTTGTTTAATTAGAAAACCAGCTAAATCCGAATTGAGCAAAACAAGACGGACTCCCATCACATCTAGCCAGAAGAGCGAAAAATATATAAGTGATCTTCTCACCAGACATGACAAATCCCTAACGAACAGAAGGCGATATCAAATTGTCTACATCTCAGAATGACTTCAACGGGTTCAGGATTATGTCTGTCCTACTTCCTGTTTGACAGGTTCAAGAGAAGACAGCAACATACAACCCCGCCATCCATCCCACCCAAATTAGGCTTTCACTGTCTGGGTCAGTAAGCTTATTCCATGTCAAAAGGGAAAGGAGCTAAGAAGTTAAAAAGTTAAAAGAAAACTAAAAGGGAGTTAGGAAAATTAGGTCAAGTCATCACGTACCCATCCAAAAGTATTACTTAAAATCTGGCTTACAGTAAAAAACCGACTTCACAAATCTAGCCCCATCAAGTAATTTAGAATATTTATGAAGTTAAAAATTACGAAGTTATTAAATTCCAATAATTTTATAGTTTAATTCAAGATTTAATTTTTAAGATTTAATTTTAACAGGCTAGAAATTATTAGTAGTTTAATTTAAGATTCAATCCCATCAGCCCAGGAATTCCAACTCAAGGCCTGACATTCCCCAATTAAAAAAGTTTAACCTGCCCTAAGGTTTAATTTTTCCCAATTAAGATTTAATTTTCCCAATTACGAAGTTATCTAAATAATTATAACTTAATAATTTAATAGTTTAATTTAAGATTTAATTTTATCAGATTAGGAAGTTTAATTTAAGGTTAGGTTTGTTCAATCAAGAAGTCCAATCCAAATTAGGGCTTAATTTTTCCTAATCTAGAAGTTGTAAATATATTCAAGGTTTAAGGTTTAATATTTCCCAATTAAGAGGTTGTAAAGATATTGTAAAGATATTGTAAATATATTTAGAAACTGAAAATTTAGGTGTATACATTTAGAAACTGAAAATTTAGGTGTATAAACCCTTACAACCTCGGAGTCTAAATCCCTTAGGCAAAAAAGATTAAAAATCAAAAAGGACCCATCTCGAAGTCTGGACACCCCCGGTTTCATTGCTAGCCCAAACAGCTACGGCAAAACTAGTGGTGGTTTCCATATAGCATATTTGAATTTCCTTCTGTGTCGACATTTGGAGACTAATTCACTCCTAGAATTTATCAGATTTAAATGTTTAGGTGCAGTAGCTATCATTACAGCTTCAGAGTTGCATAGACCACAAGATCTGGATCCTGGGCTGTAGGAGTTTGATTTTTTTAAGATAGACCATTTTATATTGTGTGGAATATTATTTGATCTTAAATTTTTAACTAAAGTGGTCAGGGATGTTCTGTTGTTACCGACATCGTTATTGAAGGAGTAGTTATGCATGGAAATGCGGGATTTAATTAAATTTGCTGTGGCCCCAATATATGTGTGTACCCTAGGATTTACCCTTATTCCCGCGCCATTTATATTCCTATTCACAGGTCTATTTCTATTTACTGTATTTATATGATGTGGATTAGGTTGGTTGATTGATTGTATATTATTGTTATCGTTACCTTCCATTGGGAACTCATTACCGGTTTGCTGAGGTAGAGGATGGATATTAGAATTGTTAGGTCTAGAGTTATGGTGCAAATTAGTTGTGGTGCTCAATTGTGGAATTTGATTAGGGGCTGTATTTATGTGGTCTCTAGGATTCATTATATAATTATTTTGCTCAGTTACAGTACAAGCATATACAATATCAGAATATGTGCATCTATTGTCCAATGGGCAATCACTGGTGCGCCTGCAGTTGCATGTATTTATAGGATTGGAATAATTAGAATTAGATTGGATATTTTTTATTTTTTTGCTATTTGCTGAGATTATTGTTTGGGCTATATTTGGCATAGTAGAGTATGAAATTATATATTATAATATTAATGCTCTATCCAGTATATTGAGCTTCAGTTTTTTTATCCGGATGTTTCACTAATTATAAGATATTAGTTGACGCTTATATCTTTTGTTGGATTGCTTCATATATTTATATATATATATATAATGATATTTATGAATAAATATTAATTATTTATTACCTACAGACATCGATGTTTCATGCTTATGCAATCTTCAGTGCAGGAAGCTAATTCCCGATGGTCGACGGGCGCGAACTCCGATCACAAATCACCACTGAGTCGCAGTCAAGAGAGTTACCAGTTGGCCACCAGAAATTAGCTTGGGATTTAGGAGGATCAATACTGATCAACAACAGCAACAAATCGTTTTGGATCTCGCAATGAAAGTTGTAGTACTGTTTGTTATTAAATTCACTCAGAGTGCCCAGCCTTAGTAAAGGGGGCTATATAATAATATTTATGAATAAATATTAATTATTTATTACTTACATACATCGATGTTTCATGCTTACACAATCTCCAGTGCATATATATATATATATATATATATATATATATATATATATATATATATATATATATATATATATATATATATATTTATATATATATATATATATATATATATATATATATGTATGGATAGAACGAGCCACATTCAGGTAAATTGTTATCATGAGTAAAACCAAAGACATGTACCACAAAGAAAACTAGTCTATTAATCGAGTGCTATTACTAAATCAACCTTTACACAAGCAGGCTCCTTTGCACATATATAACATAATCCTGAAATGATGTCATCGCTTTTCCAAACACCATTTGTCTACGCGTGTGTGTGTGTACATTTTAATTGACAAATAAAAACATTTTACCATTTCATAATTCGACTATGATAATCCGTGATTCTACGACCGACGAGGTCGCCAAGCATAAGCTTTCAAATTATTTGCTTACTGTTATCAACTTCATATTTTTAAAAATGTGCTATTTTCCGAAGTGATTATAATAAGCGGTGCGAATTATGAGTCAATCTAGATTTAAAGGGATCAATAATGATCTACTTGGAATTCCAATCCCAATCATTTAACAACAAATCAGGGCAGAACAGATAAAGATCACGTGTTTGTTTTTTTCCCGCCGTTTTCGTTTTGTTATTTCTCCTAATTCGTTGTTAATTGGTGCTCGTCGTTTCGCGCCGTAATTCCAAAGTAAATCTGCATCACTTTAGTTTTTGTAGCCTTGAGATTCCCATTAAGTTTCCGCGCGTCATTACTGTCGCCATTTTCTTTTTCTTTTGTTTCTTTTATCATTGCGACACAAAAATCACCGTCGACGAAGAAGAGAGAAAATTGCCTTTGAAATGGGATAAATGCAACGCCAAAAATATCCACTGTTTTCCTTCTTTTTTTCGCGGAGAATAAATAAATAAATGGACGTTTTAAACGTGAATGTTTAGAGAATTACGAGAAAACATATCTTAGCAAATGAATTCGCTCATGAAATCAGTTTTTATATATGTATCATATCTTGTGGGTTCTTTAATCCCCACGGTGTGTTCTTCTCGATTCCCAATGTGCGTTCCCTTAGTCATCAGAATCAGCCGGTCAAATTTGTGTAGTCGCAGTTGTGAAGTTCTTTCTCTTCTCTCTATCGTCGGTTTCTTCTCAACAACAGCTTTCATAGACGTGATTTGTAAAGAAACATCGGCAACTTAACTTAAAAAAAAAAAATCTGTTTTGGGCTTTATTTTTTCGTCATATCATGCACTAAATATCTAACCTCTCTCCTATGAGGCGTAGAGCTATCCAAAACAACTGCTTGCTCTCTCTCTCTCTCTCTCTCTCTCTCTCTCTCTCTCTCTCTCTCTCTCTCTCTCTCTCTACTGGTTCAGTCGAAAGAGAAATTTATTTCCTACTGATTCACTACGTAAAACTGGCGACTCCTTGACTGTGTGCCGTCACTGCCGATAATTATCACATATACATTTTTGCATACTTTCCGGAATTTAAAAAAAACAAATCCAATAATTAGTTTAATTTTGCAATGTTTTACAAATCGATGTGTTTTTACAACAAAAAATGAAAACGCAATACAAAAATACATAAACATATCATTTATCATGAAAGAATGTTACTTATCTCTGGTCCGACAGTGGCTTTGTTGTTGTCGGGCTGGGCTATGGTTCTGTTCAGTTCTCGGAGGTTCACCCTTCCAGGCTTTATCTTCTTACTGAGAAGAAGTTCGTTTATTGTTAATCACATGAGGCGACCTTACTCAGGCATTTGTTGTCGGCCAGGGTGCGCTTATCCTAGTGCGCTTGCTTCTCAAAACCACATCTGACCTTGTGTCCAACCTCTCGACAAGTAAATTATATGTTATTGATTTTTCTTCCGCCAAAACGCATTAATCTGGCACAAGGCCGCTGAGGGAGCACTTTGGAAGGTTAGAAATATATAGTTCAATCCCGAAGAATTACTCTTATTTCTTACTTGAAATAAGTATTCTAATTGGAAAATTGTACTCTACCTAATTTTTAAACTGAAGTGGAAATTTATGATAGCAACACGTCAGTCATGTTGTTTGCTTTGGTGTTAGACTTTTGCATGAAAAATCAATATTTTATGTAAGCTTACATTCTATACCGATCCGTATTATTTCTCTTATCTTCTGAAATCTTTTTGGTTGACGTCTATAATCTTGGCAGACATGTAAATTCAAATGAAATATTCAAATAAGTTTTCTTCGTTGAAAAATGTTATGCAAATCCATCGGTACGCTATGTATTTATTTCACACTTTGTTTTAAAAGCGGAAAAATATCACTATTTATCGCATTTTATTTTATTTGGGGTTTGAAAGATAAGAATTCGATATTTCAAACTTAGGCTCTTATCTTTCAAATGAATTCATCAAATTAACAAAGTGCAGAAGGAAGGTTATCACATTTTATCCATTTTTGCATAATTTTCGCAATTTTAAAAATTCAAATCCGATAATTAGTTTAATTTTTCACTGTTTTACAAATCGATGCGTTTTACAACCAAGAATAGCAACGCAAATCGATGACCGTGTTAATACAAAAATACTTTAAAATATCATTTATCATGAAAGAATGTTATTTATCCTTAGTCCTACACTGGCTTTGTTGTTGTCAGGCTGAGGCATGGCTCTTTTCAGTCCTAGGAGGTCCATCCTCCCAGGCTTTACCTTCTTTCTGAGAAGGAAATCATTTATTGCTAATCGCCTGAGGCGCCTTACTCAGGCATTTTTGTAGACCAGAGTACACTTATCCTAATACGCTGGCTCCTCAAAACCACACATTACCTTGTGTCTAACTTCTTGGCAAGGAGGTAAATCATATTTTATTGATTTTTCTTTCTGCTAAGACGTATTAATGTGGCACAAGGTCGCTAGTTTAATATTAAGTTATCCACTTCTCCTGATGGAGCACTCTGGAAGGTTAGAAATATATATATATATAGTTGATTCCCGAAGACGGAAGGACTACATATAATTACTCTTATTTGTAGCTTGAAATAAATATCATAAGTTAATGGATTGTGCTCCGATGAACTAGTTGATCTAGTGCCCCCTCGACGTAAATACAATAGCTCAACTCGACAATAAGATAATCCCATCCATCCACTGCGAAGTTCCTTAGATTCCAGAGATCCTTCTACTTTATTAGCTTTTTTCCTCGTGCTGCTGGCCTCTGGAACTCCCTTTCTGCTCCCTGTTTCCCGACTGTACCGACATGCTATCTTGAAATGATTATCACTGAATATACAATAAGTATTGAATGTTTTTGCACATGCCTTGCTTATATATATATATATATATATATATATATATATATATTGCGTAAAATAAATAAAATTTGCTTAATTTTTAATTATGAATGTAGCCTTTTCCTTTCGTACATACTTTTTTAAGGTTAGCTTTACTAAAGCTTAACTACTTTTGCATTAATTTCATCGACTGCTGCCATCATTTGCTGGGGACGGGGCATTCTTCCAAATGCCATACGATCACTCGCTATTTACAGACTCCAACCAAGAGCTCTTTTCAGGATTCTAGCTGTTCCCTTGAGTACATTTGTTTGGATTTCTCTTGCACTTGGTTCACTAGGTATACTTGCCTAATACTTTTTTCAAGTTCTTCTTCATGAGTCCAGTGGCTCCTATGATAACTGTATGATGGAGATCTCTTTGAGGTTCCAGATTCTTTTCCATTTGTTTTCCTTTCTCCACTGGGATTCCTCCGCTTGTCTTGGTAAATAGTCCTTTTTCTGCGTCCTTCAGGGCATCAGTTCTGATGTTGGAGTTCTCCTCAGCTGTTAAGTATTTGCCCACTTGGGATACTAAGGAGCGTAGATTGGAAACTGAGGTGTTTATTTTCTGTATCCAATGCTGTGTGCTGCTACAAGAGACCGATCGTTGTCACTCACCTCACGTTTTAACATAGTAATGAAATCTTGTCTCGTCTCTTTCATTGCACAACTTACCTTATCTACAATTTTTCCAACTTGTTATAACAAGTTATAAAAAATCAACAGTAACTATCTTTTTCAGAAACGGAAGATTCACTACAACTGTCCACGCCAATTAATCCAATGTGCATTCTTTCCCTCTTCCCCTACTCCCATGACATTATCTCTCTTTGTGGCGCCATGCTAACAAGTCAACCAGGAATTGACTATTCATCATATATCTATCTATTTATCGATCGCCTTTAAAAAAATACTCTTTCGGCTAGTGATCTCTAATTTATCCTTCTATCATCACCTCAGACACCAAAGCGGAGCTAGCCTATGAATATTTGTTGTGCAATTCATCGGAGAAATCCGATTATTACCGAATAAAAACCTCCAACCACTCACCTTAGAATCACGTTCACCCCGGAAATCCCACGGCTATAATATATATATATATATATATATATATATATATATATATATATATATATATCTCGCAAGCATGAAGGAAAGACGAATTCTATCGTTGATGATTAAAAGTTAATCAAGAAAAAAATGCCAGCCGACCGGTTTCGCCCTCTCTTAACAAAGGCTGTATCGAAGTATTTAAAAAAAACGGGGGATTTAAAAAAAAACTAGTGAAAAGAGAGAGTACAGAAAATAAAATAGCGTTATGTTATATGTACAATGGAGGATGAATCTTAGAGACTGATCACATCTAGTCTCAATAGACATTCCCTTTGCTTACAAAGGGAGGGACGTTTAAGACGAACGTGGATCGTCTCCAAGATTTTTAGATGGTATAATGAGTGAGCATGACTGAGAATGGTGAAGGAGTCCATGCTAAAATTCCTAGCGCACGGCGGGTTTTTAAGTAAATGGTCTGTAATGGAAGAACCGTATGTGTTATTTTGAACGTCCGTTTTCCGGAAGGTTCCATTCCTGATCTTACTCGGAATGTGCTGTTGGACTCTACTATCCAATCTTAACGTCGTCCTACTCATGTAGTCAGCACTGCAAGTACGTTTAAAATGATAAATTTCATTATTTTTATGGTGGGGAGGGGTAAAACGTATTTACGAGAGGACGCCAATAAAGGTTTTGTAGAAAACACAACACGCACATTCGAAGAAAAATAACAATTTTCAACTGCTGAACTGATTTGCTTGGCGAATTTCTTACTTACTGTGCCTAACCAAGGTAAACGAATGTAAATTGGACATTTAGTCACCGTATTTGGTTTTATTTCGGAAAAAGTATTTATTTTCCTTTGGGTGATTGCCCTAATCACATCAAGAGGATAGTCGTTATTGGATAAAGTATTAGTTATAGTTTTAATTTCTTCGTCCAATTTTGATTTTGAACAAATCATAAGGGCTCAAATCAAGTTTACTTTTCGTAAGTATTTTACCTTTATCGACGACCTATATTCATACGTCTATCTATATGTATATTCATACGTCTATCTATATGTATATTCATATATCCATGTCAACTAAGTATTCCTCTCTCTATATTTATTAATCTATTTATCTCAACTAAGTCTATCTCTCCCTCTCTCTTTGTCTCTCTCTTTATTCGTTAATCTATTTATCTTAAATAAGTCTCTCTCCCTCTCTCTCTATCTATGTATCTTGCTATCTTGCTATCTAGCTATCTATGTATTTACCTCAACTAAGTATATATCTATCGAAGTCTTTTCCCATCTATGTATATATTTGACCTGTTCTCCCCACCCCCATTAATTCTACATCTGCATATATTTTGCCGGCTTATTTTCTAATAAGTACACAGATGACCACGTACACTTTTAAATATATATCAAAACTGTCTTTGAACCACGTTTCAGACATTTAAAAAAAGTTTTATCTCTATTTTTTTTCTCTTTCAAACGTTAATCGTTATCCCAAGTGAATGATAATCAATTAACTTTTTTCCACGAATGTAACCAACCAGAATCCGAAGACACTTTACATAAACAGAGAAAACCCACACTCCACATCGGATAAATATAAAACGCAATCGTCTTCAAAAGTCCAGATTTTTAAACTCCTTTGCCCGCTGTACAAAGTGTGAGAATTGAAATGTCAGCAACGTGACTTGATTGACCAATGAGAACGCGTCGTTTGATTCATGGCTGTTAATTCGAGTTTTTTCTAAGTTTTTTTTAGTCGCTTCGTTTTCCAATCTCATCGCCCCCTTTCTGTTTTATTACCTCCTGTCTGTGAACTGTGTTCGGTAATAGGTCTGGAAACCGGGTTTAATCCTCAGTCGAGTTATACAAACGACCCAAAAAATGGTACTTGCTACCTTCTTGCAAAACACTCAGCATTATAAAGTGTGGTTAAAAAGAGGAAATAGAGCAACCCAAGGAAAGGAGTGGTGCCTCTCCTCTATCTCGGTGTCGTAGCCAATGAAAAGGAAACCTGCCTTATAGTCGTCCTCGACTACGGTCGACTTACTACTTACTATTTACTATGCATATATATCGAGAGAGTTGAAGGTGTGTTCTGCAACCCTTGCTTCACAACCTTTGTTGCAAATAATTTCGCGTTATCGCAACAGCCGTTAAACATTGATTTATCGCAGATAAACACCGGGTGGATAGGGAGGCGTTTTTTTTTAAAATCTATCTATCTATCTATCTATCTATCTATCTATCTATCTATCTATCTATCTATCTATCTATCTATCTATCTATCTATCTATCTGAAAAAATATGCCTTCGAGATCAACTCCCATAATGCATTAGAAATATATATTAAGGGAGAGACCATGAATTTTTTTTTTCTTTAGTTTTACGTTTGGTTCCTCCATCTAAGCTTTTTTTTTCTTTTTTCTCTCATTTTTTCCCTATTTATAATTTTTCCAAACCTGTTTTTGAAGTCTTCTGCGGAAAGACCCCCACTGATTAACTACTAAAAAGAAGAAAAAATGAATATAAAAAAAGCGAACTTCTCACAAAATGACCTACCGCTTCCTCTGAGATCAAACATATAGTCGAGTAGCGATTTGTTTATAAATATTTAAAAACAACAACACTACTTTAAAATCTGAATCCGCTCCCGGCTTAAAACCTATGGTACCATGTTAATTGGATCTGATCTTCTGAAACATTATTAATAAATAAATAAATAAATATTGTGCTCTTATTATTAAATAATCGAGCACTTTGTTTGATTTTTTTTCTAGCAAGCAAAACCAAGAATATTCTATTTAGTTTTCTTTATTTTAGCCTTAGTTTTTTACTTTTTATCTTACACCATTTCTATTCTGATTTATCTTCTTCTCATTTTCTTTTTTCAACTTCTTTATCCTTTCATTTCTTTTTGCTGTTTTCCATGCATTTATCACTTATCCTTTCATTTTTTCTTTCTTTCTTTCTTTTAGTGTCCACTCCTTATTAAAGAAAAATGTTCTTTCTTTCTTGATTTCTTTGTTTTTTTCCTTTTAGTGTCCACTCCTTATCCTTTATTTTCACCCTTTCTGTCTTTCTTTCTTTTTCTTTCTTTTAGTGTCCACTCCTTATTCCTTTATTTTCACTCATTCTTTCTTTCTTTCTTTTTTCTTATTTTCTTTCTTTCCTTCTTTTAGTGTCCACTCCTTTATTTTCACTCTTTTTTTCTGTTTTCTTTTCTTTTTGTGCCACTCTTTATTCTTTTATATTCACTCTTTCTGTCTTTCTTTTAGTGCCCACTCTTTATTCCTTTATTTTCACTCATTCTTTCTTTCTTTCTTTCTTTCTTTCTTTTAGTGTCCACTCCTTATTCCTTTATTTTCACTCTTTCTTTCTTTCTTTCTTTCTTTCTTTTAGTGTCTACTCCTTATCCTTTATTTTAACTCTTTCTTTCTTTCTTTCTTTCTTTCTTTTAGTGTCTACTCCTTATCCTTTATTTTAACTCTTTCTTTCTTTTAGTGTCTACTCCTTATCCTTTATTTTAACTCTTTCTTTCTTATTTTCTTTCTTTCTTTTAGTGTCTACTCCTTATCCTTTATTTTCACTCTTTTTTTTCTTTCTTTCTTTTAGTGTCTACTCCTTACCATTTATTTAACTCTTTCTTTCTTTCTTTTAGTGTCCACTCCTTATTCCTTTATTTTCACTCTTTCTTTCTTTCTTTCTTTTAGTGTCTACTCCTTATCCTTAATTTTCACTCTTTCTTTCTTTATTCTTTCTTTTTGTGTCCACTCCTTATTCCTTTATTTTCACTCTTTCTTTCTCTCTTACTTTCCTTATTTTTGTGTCCAATCCTTATTCCTTTATTTTCAATCTTTTATTCTTTCTTTTTGTGTCCACTTTTTATTTCTTTATTTCCACTCTTTCTTTCTTTCTTTTTTCTTACAACCTTTTCAGTTTCTCTTACTTTCCTCATTCACTTTATTCTTTTTCTTTTTTGTCCTTTTTCTTTTTTGTCTTTATTCTTTCAGTCTTTCGACTACTTTTATTTGTAACATTTTCTTTTTCTCACTATTCTTTCGATTTACGTCCATTGTTTCCTTCTATGTTTATCTTTTATTTATTAATTTTTCACCCTCTTCTCTTTCTCTTTCTTGTTTTCTTTCTAATTATTTTCTTTTTCGCTTTTCTTTTTCATTCTTTCATTTTCTGTTTCTTTGCTTTGTCAATTGATTTCTGTCTTCTTCTTCTTCTTCTTCTTCTTCTTCTTCTTCTTCTTCTTCTTCTTCTTCGCCTTGCTTCTTTTTTTCCGCGATGTATCGTTGCAAACGAATCGGCTCTCTGCAAAGCAATGAGAAAACATTCGTGATACATTCGTCATGAAATACGAGGGCCGTCCTCAAAACTTGTTAACCTCACACAGAAAGAAGAATCAGAGCTGAAGATTTTCTCATTAAACTAGAAAGAAATACATTCAGATTTATGTACTAATTTATTTGTGGCTCATTTCAAGGTGAGAAGTGTTCGACAAATCTAATCACGATCACAACAAAGGCCAGATGTCATAAAGTGTTTGCAAACGTATAAAACAAAACAAACAAGGACATTCACGGGGACGTGGGACAACAACTTGATGATGATTCTGCTTCCTATGCATATGAGAAGAACATGTCTTCGTTCACGTTTTTGTACACGATTGGTTCGTAGATCAATTTCAGTTTGAAGGGGAATTTGTTAAACAAAGCACCTGATTTTCCAAAATGGTCACCTGTTTTGTAATGGGCAGGCTCATCATTGCTTAACTTCTGTGATCTTACAGGAACCGATGTCAACGTGACTATAGGCGTACATTGAAGATTCAGCGTATATTTGGGATGCCAGACGTCTTACGGTCCAGCATAAAAAAGTAGAGGGTGCTTATTTACTTACCTCACTACGATGTCAGAATTAGACACAAGGTCGTTTTTATGCAGGGGAAATCCAATTCCCCAAAACGAGGCAGTCTGGAATGAGGCAAATATTAAAATTGCCTCAGTCCAGAAGAGTTACTTCTATACTAACCTAGAATAGACCAGTTGAAGTGTAGTATCAGAACAGATACTACACTTTGAAATATTTATTTGCAGAAAATATAAAAAATTACATTTGGAACAAATTAGGCACAAGGGCATCAAAAGTATGGAGAAAATGGGTGTCGTTGATCATCCTTTGTCTAACGTGATAAAAATGTCTATCCTACTCTTAACTAGAATCATCTCAGTTACCAGAATATCACCTTTACACTAGTGGACCGTACAACTTTAGATATTTCCAAATTGGTTTGAAATTTTATTGTTCATAAATATACATGTATGCAAATATTTCATTTGAATAAAACGGGGAGTGAAGAAAGAACAACACGAAAATATTTAGTTAGTAATACCCTCCCAATCCTTTCTAAATAACAGATTGTCCACTGTTTTCCGGTTTGTTCAAAACCAAAAACAAGCAGGCCAATCTCTAAATGGTAGTGGGATCTAAGTAGGAATAAAAAAGAAAACTGGTGATCGAATTGAAAAATGGGTGGTGTCCTTCCAAGATAAATGCAATTTTGGGAGAGTCCGAGAAAACTTTGATCCTAGCCCGAAAGCTAAGATTCGGTGAATATTGTATTAGCTCAGATATTGGGAATGAGTAAGATTTCCGCAAGAGAAGTTCCATTAATACTGAGGCCAGATCACAAGCTGGGAGGGGTTAACGTTTCCAGGACACTTCTCACTCGCTTTCTGGCCAACCTTAAGAATTTCAAATGCAAATTAGTAACTCACGATAAATCAAAGAAAATAACAGACACACTCCGGTTCATCACACCCGAATAATTTCGAGTTGTCACCTGAAAAAATAGAAAATGGTCATTGCTATAAAAGCAGAATATTTGATATTCTATTGTATAAAGATCTGAACGCGTGGGTAAATAATTTAAATTAATTCACTGAGAACATGAAGTGTTACTAAAATTCACCGTGTAGTACGTTGACAATACCCCACGTGTTGGAAAGTAAAAGACAGTTAAAAAGATGTGGATGACAATTCATTTATTAAGAGTTTGTCTACCGTACACTATTAAAACAAGAACCGAGGCAAGTAAACATAAAATTACATACCAAAAATACATTGTTCCCATATAATAAAAATGCACAATTTATTCATGTAAAAAGATGATGTGAAAACTGATATGTTCTCGTGATGTCTTTTCTGTTAGGACGTATGTCCAGAAGAGGATGTTGTGTGTAGAGCGTTTAGACAGGAAATGAAGAAGAAATCTGGTTTTAGTGAATCACGTGTAGTGCTAGCGTTTTCCACCAAACTTTTGTGTTCACTAGAATTGGGATTCGAAGATTTGGTGATCTAAGCTTTTTTTACCAAGGGACACAACTCTGTTGTAAAAACACTCTCTCCAAACGGATAATAACTCTGTTCACGTCATCATTATGAATCGCAATTATGACAACTGCATCAAGTCAAAACGCAAGTAAAAACTGAGTAAATGTGTGACTTTGCAACTGGCCAGGATAACTCACTCGTTCACACTGCTCATGTTGCAATATTTGAATTGTTTTCCACCCCTAACAGCGGTGTTTATCAGCGATAAATCAATGTTAAACGGCTGTTGCGATAACGCGAAATTATTTGCAACGATTATCGAAAAATGGCAGAGAATGTTTGAAATCTAGGGAGACTTGCTGTCGCACAGACTCCAGGGAGAAGTACTTGTTATTGCCAATGAGCAATCACTGATAATGTTTTGTGGGAGGACTCGTAGTGAGTAAATAATATTACATTTCGTTATTAAGATATTATGCTTGATATAACTGCGTTATTTCTGAGTTATTCGATAAAAGAAATTCCATTTGTTTGACGTAAACATAGAAATCGCCATTAAATCTAGGCGTATTGATTTGTGCAATGGTTTTTTATTCGATTATAGGACGTTCTTTAAGTGATTCGCATAAATAACATTGGCTTGATTAGATTAAGTATCTCTTTCTGCTTCACTCTCTCGTTCTCCCTATTCTTTTCTCCATCTTCTCAGCATCTTTATTCTTTCATTCCTTATTTTCCTTCTTATACTTCACTTTTACTATTTGCCCAATTTTGTTTCTTTTATAAAATTTCACTAGAAATTCTATCCAGTTATTCATATATCACGCTTTTTCGTCGCTTTCTTCTCTTACTATTTACTTCTTTCTTTCTTTCCTTAACTGATTTTTTTATTTAGATTTCCAAATGATGACGATTGATAACTTTTATTATTTGGATTATTCGGACTACTGTTCTCATCTTGGATAGTATTCTCAAAACGTCTCGGCAGATGTAACCTCCGACCTTTTTCGGCTTCTATCTCCGTGGATTAAATAAAGGATTCCGTTCGAAATTCCGTACAGATTCTAGAGTTCGACATAAAGATTCCGGAATTCGATAATACCCACCTGGAGAAGGTCGGATTTTACATCGGCTGAAACATTGTTGCGATAACATCCAAGATGAGAACAGTAGTGCAAATAATTTAAATACTGAAAAGTCTTTTTTTTCTTTCGAATTTCATTCATTTTTACTTTCTTTCTTTTTATCTTTCTTTCTTTATTTCTTCCTTTTTTCTTTCTTTCGTTTTTTCTTTCTTTCTTTCTTTCTTTCTTTCTTTCTAATTTATTCCCTTTTCTTTTTCTCCCTTCGTTCTTTTTCAAATTTATTTAATTTTGTCTTTTTTTGTTCTTTTTAAATATTTTTTCCTTTTTTTCTATTTTCCTGTCCTTCATATATTTCATTCTGTCCTTCCTTTTTATCTTTCTTATTTTTTGTGTCTTCCTTTCAAATCTTCCCCCCATTTTCTCTTTCTGAAAGGGTTTCTTATTTTCTTAATTTCTTCTTTTCTTTTATTTCATTCTTTTCTTTTTGAATTTTTCCTTCATTTTTTTTACTTACGTGTCACCGCTTATCAAGGCCCAAAAACCACTTGATGATAAGGGTTAATGAGTTTGTCAGGTGGAAGATGAAACATCAAGGGGATTTGTAACGACGATTTTGACTGGACAGAAATTGATTATTTAAGAGGACGGCTCAACAAGAATTTGGTTACACTGGACTTGAAAACGACTATGTTGTAGTCAGCTAGGAAGCAGCCTCGTTATACTGTGTTCCACAGTCGGGCAGTTCTAGGAAAGAAACTTTGCTCGTAGAAGTTTCGCTTAGTTCTAGGTACACTGAGGGATAAAACGAAATTATTGACAGTGGTTGTAGCTAGAGTTTTTGCTATGAATGTTTAACAGGGGAAAACATAGATTGAAACTCAGTCGAGCAACTATCATCAACATAACGATAGAGCAGAGAAAGACTAGCAACGTTTCTTCTGTGAGAAAGAAGCCGTAGGGAAGATAAGAGGACATCGTCCACTAGATTTTGAAGTCAGTGTTGTACTCTGTCAAGGCAGGAAAAGATGCTCTGAGCGGCACCTTCCCGGATGTGGCAATAATGCTCCATATTACGACATATTTGACTTTAATACAGATAGAGAACTGCATCAGAATTGAGATACTTTTTGGAGCGGTAGAATTATCCAACCCTTTTTCTAGCGACTTAACAACAGGTTTGGCGTAAGTCTTCAATTTCATGTCTGAAGTGAAGGTCAGTCCCAGAAGCGTATGAAAGCAGGGGGCTTCTTAAAGGAGAAATCCATTTATTTCAATTGAGGCAAAGTAAGGATTCGAGCGTATATGGCGAAAGGAGAGACGCTAAGTTATAGACGTATTAAAACTAATCAGCCATTCCCCCCATTGCAGCACGTGTTTCAGGTTGAAAGAGATAGAATCAGAAAGATCTTGAACATTAATGCTCTTCGAAGTGTTGCCATAGATTGTTCTGTCATCTGCATAAATGTCGATGAATGATCTTAACATGTGATTTAGGTGATCTTTGATGAATATCCGGAAGAGAGTTGTGCCCAAAATAGATTCTTGAGGCACACGAGTGTTGATACAATGTGCTTCAGAAGTATTTCTCTCAACAACTACTTTTATAAACTTATCAGCGAGAAATGATTTCATGGTTGAGAGGACATTTCCAGATATTCCATAGCTAGAAAGCTTGTGAAGTAGACCTTTATGTTAAAATTTACCAAAAGCGTTTGATATGCCAAGAGCTATTTATCTAAGAAACGAAGCCACCGTCAATGAGTTTACTGATCCTGTGTGATATTACAGTCAGCACATCAGCTGTTAATCATGCAGGACGAAATCCATATTGCTTGTCACTAAGTAGGTTGTTTTTTGCTGAGGTCGTTGACAACTTCTTGATTTATTACATATATAAGCAAATTTATCATGACACACAGGAGACTAATTGGTCTTTACTAAGACGCAGAAGATCGATCTCCAGTATTTTTTAAATATTGGGCAGACTGACGAAGCTTTTGAAGGTGTTGAGAAGCATTTTTCCTTTAAGCAATGGTTGAAAATTTTGTTGAAGAGGAGCTAATTCCGGTGGCAGATTTTTAAGTACTATGATTGGAATTTTTTTCAGCACTATTTGCTTTGCTGACATCAAGGTTTTTGATAAGTTTAGCAACGTATCGGACAGATATATGGATGTCGTTCAGAGTATTTTTTATCATAAGAAAGAATCAGGAGGTAGGCGGCCCTGGTTGCAAAGGGTAGAATTTGATGCAAAGTTCTTTGCAAATAGTTTGGTTTTATCGGACACTGAAGAAATCTCCTCCAGTTCTATTTATGGTGGTTTTTATAAAAATCGCGCATTTGTTCAGGACCCTGTTTGTTATTAATCCAAACTCGTGGGAATCAAGCAACTGCTCAGCTACTCTAAACTTACCAGATTGAGAATATGACTCTCTCACATTTTCTATAACCATTTTGCAGTGGTTGTGGGCAGTTCTAAAGACGGCTTTGGTTTCAGAACATCTCTTAAGTTGAAAGCAATTCAAATAGCGGTTTCTGTGAGCAATGGCAACGGCACGTTCTGGGGTTTAACACGGTTAACATTTTGGTTTCTATTGGTATTTTTTGGAGGTATGTAAGCTCTCTATACCAACGATTAACCACTCAGTTAAATCGGATGTAATACAGGATAATTCTTTTCAAACATAGAATGCAGAGGAATTTCTTGTATGAAAGATTTGAGGTTACCCAGTAAGTCACCGAGTATCGATACATTGTGCGATGGAGAGGAACATCAGTAGTCTTGTTGCACTTTGTTTTCATCTTAATTGAGAATGCTGAGTGACCGGAAGACCACAGCGGAGACAGAACAGTGGATAAGCACAGTTCAGGACAAGTTGTCAGAGAAGGATCAAGAAGACTTGCGTCGGCATCTGGTTCTTTCTCGCTTTACACCAGTTTTGATTTTCTTTTACCTCATCCTCTATTTTTCTTTTTCTTTCTTCCTTTTTTTCTTACATCACCTTTGTTACTTCCTATGTTCTATCGGTGCCACCCGATTTGTGTCCTCACGGTTACACAATTAAAGATGTGTGTCACCGTGCGGTTACAAACCAACATCGTTGTAAAACACATCACAAAAATTATTCACAGTTTAGTCTTTATTAAAACTCTGATTCTTTTTTAAATGAGCCGTAATTCAAAAATGCTCTTCATACTTGTATCCTCACCAGTTCCGTACGAGCTCTCTTAGTACACGTCCGTATTATGTTGTCAGAAAAAGACCAAGAAGACTTGCAAAATGTCCGTCAGCATCTGGTTCTTTCTCGCTATCCGCTGAAAAGAGAGCGACCGCCATCTCCCAACTCTCGCCGTGACGTGACTCACGTGACTCACTCTCTCTCAGAATAATAATTAATGTAGAGCAATAGTTTGTAGAAAGCAGGTGGAGTATCTATAGTTTTTGGACAATACTAATTCCTTCAAAATCCAAAAATGCAATTAGAATTGCCCTCTGTCAAAGGCTCTTCAGGCCACCCACCTAGTAATGTCAAAGCTACATTTCACGAATATATTTCATAATAAATTAAGCACGTTAAAAACACAGAATGGAGGATATTCGCCTTTAAGCAGATATGAGTACTACTATAGCTTTCTTTCCAAACTTCCTTCCATTCATTTGCTTTTTTTCGGTGCTTATACAGAATTTCAACCGAACAAAACCGACTTTTGCCGAACTAAACCTAAAACCTAGTTTATGGTTATTTAAGGGTTAGCTTAATGTTTGCTAAGTGTTAGTTTAGTGTTCGGTTAAAGATAGTTTAGGGTTAGGTTCAGGGTATAAAAAAGTTCGGCCTGAATTCTGTAGAAGTACCCTTTTTCGATCATTTCCTTCCTTTTCTTCCGCCCTTCTCATCCTTCGATTACTTCCGTCTTCTCTTCTTCCCACCATTTATTCCTTTTTTTCATCCCCTTCTCTTTCCTTTTTCATGTTTCAAGTCCCTTCCCTCCTTTCCTTCTCTTCACTTCTTTTACTTTCTATAATAAATATTTTAAGCTAGTTTTACATTGTTTTTTTTTATTAAATTAATTTAAATTAAATTTACTTCGGAAAAATATTGGTTGTTTTTCATTGCATGCATAACAAACACGCCTCTTCATTTTTCGAAATACAAAATTTCTGAATAAGATGACACCTATTTCACATCAATAATATTTCAAATATTGAATAAAGTGTATACACCATTAAATTGAATCGCCGTGATGTCGCAAAATGACGCTACCATTTTGAAATTTGATTAGATATCTGTTTCGCAATTTATATTGATTTTATTGTTTTTCCATGTGAAATATATACAATGGCGAAAATGTTTTACGAACAAACATATTTAGGAATTATAATACTCGTGCATTACTCCCATTTACTAAATCTAGAAAAATAATACTCATAACATATATTACTCCCATTAATTAAATCTAGAAAAATAATATTCATAACATATATTACTCCTATTAATTAAATCTAGAAAAATAATACTCATAACATATATTACTCCTATCAATTAAATCTAGAAAAATAATACTCATAACATATATTACTCCTATTAATTAAATCTAGAAAAATAATACTCATAACATATATTACTCCTATTAATTAAATCTAGAAAAATAATACTCATAACATATATTACTCCTATTAATTAAATCTAGAAAAATAATACTCATAACATATATTACTCCTATTTATTAAATCTAGAAAAATAATACTCATAACATATATTACTCCTATTAATTTAATCTAGAAAAATAATACTCATAACATATATTACTCCTATTAATTTAATCTAGAAAAATAATACTCATAACATATATTACTCCTATTAATTTAATCTAGAAAAATAATACTCATAACATATATTACTCCTATTAATTTAATCTAGAAAAATAATACTCACAACATATATTACTCCTATTAATTAGATCTAGAAAAATAATACTCATAGCATATATTACTCCTACTAATTTAATCTAGAAAAATAATACTCATAACATATATTTCTTTAATACTCGGAACGTCAATTTCGATCTACAATAAAATTAACATTGGCTTTAAAAAGTCCAATGCTGGAGTATGTTTGGTTAGCCTGTTCTCCAAAAGTAACGGGACTGAGTGTGTTGTGTACGCTATAGGGGAAAGAACGATACACGGATTGTGCCGTTATTCTTTTACTGAGTTAAACGTATCAAGTCCAAAAGCCACTCGAGCATAAGGGTGTATAATATGGATGGATTATCAGTAGAATAACGAAGAGTATTATGAGAGTATTTAAAATGATGAATAGATTTGAATATCTATGAGAACGGTTTATTAAAAATATTTATTATCATTAGATTTGAAGATGACCATGTTGTAGTCTGCATGGAAGCAGTTCTTTGGTAATGCGTTCTGCAGATGGACAGTTTTTTTTAGAAAGGTACACTGTTCATGGAAATTCCGTTTGATATTTAATACACGGAGAAAGAAAAGACAATTTTTTGAGGTTGTGTAACCAGGCGAGTTCTTGATGTGAATCTCTTATGAAGAGGAACCGGGGATTGACATATGCATATATATGGTAGTAGAAAGTTAACATTACAGTGATATCTGTAATCTTAGCTTTCTGTAAAAATTTCTTTTTTTTTTCACATGCCATTGTTTACACCCTTCTTCTCAACTACGACATTGTACCTACTCACGACACTCGGAGAATCCGACAGTTTCCGGCAAAGAAAGAGGATCCTTGTATGGGAACAACCGCCTTATTCACATGATCTTGCACCTTGTGACTTTAAAAAAATATCCCCCAAGCTCCAAAAAATAACTGATCATGGTGTCCCGTTTTGAAAGAGTAGGGTTATCAAGAGGACCGTAACGAAGGAGCTGAGGGGCATTATAGAAACATTTCCTCAGCTATGAATAGCAACTTGATTGCGAAAGATGTGAAAGCGCATTAGAATCGAAGAGGGATTACTTTGATGAAGAAACTATATAGCCTGTTGTTTTAATCTGTATTTAAATAATGTGTGACATAAGTCTCGTTACTCTTCAGACATACTTCTTCATGCATACATGTATATGTATAAGTTCCATCAATTTAGTTAAAATCAATGTCTGAATTTCGGTTAGTGTTAGCTTACAATAGTGAGATTTAGTTTTTGCAAAGATGGCGATTTCTAAAAAGAGAAGGTAATTCACATTTATGAACGATTCCTGTGATGTTTTTTTTACAACAAAAGAGAAATTTTGAGGATTTCATAATGTCAAAGGCAACGCGTTTATTGTTTAGGAATTTATACCCTGAGCAGTACAAATCTAAGAGTTAGGCTTTGAAACTTAAAACGTGAAATTACAAGAACAATTTTTTAAATCTTTAAAAATCAATGTTTTAGTCGAAGTTTCGGAGCAAAAATGCACATTTTTATTTTTAAATTGCAGTTAGTTCGCAAAACGTTATTTTCTGATTTTTTCTGTTTTATGACACATTTTTGGAAAAGGTTGAATTTTTATATTAAAAAACTAAACCACAAGTACTCTAGAAGGTTCAACTAAGAGATCACGCGTGATACTTTGTTTAGATAAAACGTCATAACAGGATTGATATATGACGTTATCATTTTTAATATTCGTCGATTTAATCTGCGCTTTTAGCGATGAAATGCTATTCAGAACTAAAGCATGACGGACCAATGATAATGATATTTTAATCCGAAGCGTGACGGACCGATTAAAATACTATTTAAAAATAAAGCATGACAGACCAATGATAATGATATTTCAAACAGAAGCGTGACAGACTGATAAAAATACTATTTTAAAATAAAGCATGACAGACCAATGATAATGATATTTCAACCCGAAGCGTGACAGACCGATGAAATTCTATTCAACACTAAAGCGTGACAGACCGAACGACGGGAATACGGGAAATCATTTCAAATAATATGTGGTCACTTATCGAGTCAATAAACAAGAACAGTCTATTCAATCTGCGCGTTTAGCAATGAAAATACGATTTCAAATTTAAGCGTGACAGACCGACGGACCGACCAAACAGGCGGACAGAGCTTCTAACAGAGGTGCTTGGCCGCATCTAGAAATGCTATTTGAAACCGAAGCGTGACAAACCGACGAAAATGTTATTTTTAAACTTCAGCGAGATAAACTGACGAACGGACGACCGACCGACTTTACCCGTTAAAAAGATGCGAGGACGCATCTGTGAATAAGGCCAAAGACTTAAAACCGATCTGTATTCGTAAAGCTGCAGTGTAACCAATTACTCGTTTGTTTACGTATCTGCCGAGGTAGAAACAACCTGGGACGAAGTTAATTACGCGTTATGGGGGCGCAATTGTCGGCCATGTTGTCACAGCAGACGGTGATGTCATCCAAGTGGAAGTCCAGTTGTCGTAATAAAGAAAGCAACTGAGAGTTACGAGATAGACGACACGTAGCGTTGCTAAAATTGACGGCTGATTCATCCCCAGGTCTCTCCCTTCTCAGGAAAAGAAGAAGAAAAAAAGCACCTTGCAAACCTCTCCTCCACCTTAACCTTCTCCGCTACACAGCTCTTCCCCTTTTCCCACCACCGCCGCCACCAAGTGGTAATTTCTACTGTTACCAAGATTGGACACGTCCGCCTCGCACACACGCACAGCCGAAGGATAGAGAGAGTACTGTCGTCTCATAGTTGACAGGTTATGTTCATAGGTGTCACCACTGTCAGGTGACATGCCTTAGTCACTGAAATACATTTAAAGATGAATAAAAGTAAACACAGAAAGCAAAAAAGTATTTAGAGAGAGAGGGGGGGGTGCGGACAAGTCGAGAGAGAGAGAGAGAGAGAGAGAGAGAGAGAAGGGAAAGAGAGAGAGAGGAGAAAGGCGGAAAGTAGAGAAAGAGAAAGAAGACAAGTCGAGGAAGAAAGAGCGAAAAAAAGAGCGAGACAGACAGACTGTAAATACAAGTCAAGAGAGAAAGAGAAAAAAGACACAGAGAGAAAAGATGTCGAGATAGATAGATAGATAGATAGATAGATAGAGAGAGAGATATTACCCCCATTTATTAAATCTAGAAAAATAATACTCATAACAGAAGAGAGGGATGGAAAGAGAAACAAGTTGTCAAAGAAGATAAAGAGCGAGGTTGAGAGAGAAGACGTCGAGAGAAGATAAAAAAGAGAGTGGAAGAGAAGACGTCGAGTGAGAGAGCGAGACAGAAACAGATAGAAAGGACACGTCGATAGAGAGAAGGGGCGAGAGAGAGAGAGAGAGAGAGAGAGGATAAAAGTCGAGAGAGAAAGGGAAAGAGGGGCGAGAGAAATTGAGAAGTCAAGTCAAGAGATAGATGGAAGACAAGAAAAAGAGAGAGGGTGAGAGTTAAATTGATAGTATTATGCGTAGAACACGACACACTCTCTCCACCCGACAAGTGATGATTGAACAGGTGCATAAGTCTCTTTATATTTATATTTATTTGCCACCACTGAAGCAGTAAGACATTAGGTTTGTTTATAATAATGAATTAAGCCTCCCTCCAAAAGAAGGCACTCTGAGTTGGTGCATAATTTGCCGTGATCGAACATATCGATATTCTCTGGTATGGGAAGCCTCAGGCGACCGATGATGAAAAAATCATGTCCTTCCGAAAGAGATGCTACTGTTATGGAATATTGCACACTAGAACCGATCAGAACCATACTTCACCTCGATCCAAGGGCGAGGGCTCCTGTGGCAAGTAAGTAAACGGAAATTCGTATGAATCACCACCAGGTATGCCAGGTGATTCTATTGTTGGCATTGGTTTCCCTGATATTATTCTAGTTTAAAGTCTTTCTAGAAAGATATCGGGTATTTACAGGAGGGACCACGTGAAGGTTTCTAATATCCTAAGTGAAAGTGTTTCTGTGTAACGAACTGGATTCGAACTTGGACATCCTGGTTGTCAGTTCATGTCGTTAACTACTAAGCCACCGTCACCCCCCAGCTACGGATGAAATAGTAGGCCGGACTAGACTTTCAAGCTTCGGTAAACAACCCCTGTAGAAGGGAAACTCTGAGATAACATTAATCTTACTCTGCTTACCTCAGCATTGTTCCTTGTCATCTTCTGTTCCTTTGTGCTAATGGACTTAAATAATACGCGAACAGGAGAAATACTGCTAGAGATTACGCAATCTTTGCTTCACTTTAAACTGCTCACCACGCATGCATTTTTTCAGATGATATCAATTTACATTGGGAAGAGATGGAGGCAAACAGTAATAATATCAGACGAGAACAAGTATTTCGGCTATGGCATAGTGAAAGAAATGAGGGTCGAGATTGTGCAATCCTTGCATCATTATAAAATACTCATTATGCAGACACCTTTTCAGAGGTATTCAATGGCTATCGGTACAGAAAAAATAATAATATAACCATAATAGCAGGCGACACAAAGTGTTAACTTCTTTTTTAATTTTACTTCAGTTAGTTTGAAGAGGTCAAGGGGCTCGTTATGATTTAAATTTAAAAAGGCTCTTTTATGGCTGCTATATGTATTTCGCTACAACTTTGTCTTCCATGGATTGTGTCTAAGTATTTTTAAAGATTTTCTTACGTTGCTCTTACTACAACCGGTATAATGTTTATTTCTTTCAGAGACCATGTTCAAGGGCATCAAGAATTATTACGCCCTGGTATTTCGTTATCTTTTCACGTTCAGCTCTATTGAGACCATAGTCATTTGGAACGGTTACATCAATAATGAGATTGTAAGTTCTGCTATGGCTTGTCAGAAGAAGTGCCGTTGAGAATGCCGCAACACTTGCTTCGCTATAAACGGGGATATCCATTATCTATCGAGATAGCAAAAGGCCAGATGTTAAGTAAAGATAAAATGTTTCTGATGATTCGAAAAGGTCGAAAATCGGTTACCCCACCCGACACATGTCACGGGTCGCGGGTACAGACTGTTGACCGAAGGGTCTGGTTGGAGGGATTTGGCCTCCGTGCCGGGTAAATACTTGTATATGTTTGCATAATAGCTGTGACTCATGGCTGTTGAATTCAGTCAACATTTTGTTTTCACACGGTACGGGGAATAAGAAACAAAAGCTGTGGGGGCAGGTGGTTACTTACTATGCTTTTAGTCAGACGCAAGGACACTGAAATTGAGCCCTTAGTAAATATCAGATTAACTATGCTATCCGCGAGATAAGAATCTACATTAATACAATTGTTCTTTTTTTGCCACACCTTGGTATGAAAAAAAAAGAATGTGGGATCAGGAAAAGGCGATAAAAAGACGAAATGGGGAGGAGGTGAGTAGGAATGGGGATGGAAGGAAAACCCGTTAGAATAATTAAAAAATTGTAATTGAAGAATGTTTTGTTATAGTTGCCACATATGTATGTGGTGTCTGGTTGCGAGAGCTCTGTTGTTGTCCTCTGTCGTCTTTGCTCTCCTTTCACCCTCTACTACCGGTTTCTCATCTCCTCTCCTCACTCCTCTTGGACAATACCTTCACAGCATTTCTCCAGCGACTGCGGTCTTCAGCCTCGGACTCCCAGCCTGTTGGGTCGATGCCACCTGCCCTCATGCCTTGCTGTAGCGTAGGAGAGGTCTTCCTGCTGATCTGTAGCCGGTTGTGATCTCGCCGTATAGAATATTCTTTTTGGATCCTCTCATCGTCCATTCGCCTGTCATAGCCAAGCCACTGGAGTCGTCGTTTGGTGAGCAGAGCGAACATGCTTAGAATGTCCTCCTGATCAATGACGATGCACTTGTTTGAGACGTGATCCTGCAAGGTCATTCCTAGGATTTTCCTGAGGTTGCACAGGTGAAAGGTGTTAGGTCTGTTCTTTTGGCGGGAATATATGGCCCATGATTCACTGCTGTAAAGCAGCGTGCTGAGCACGCAGACCCGGTTCACCTTCATCTGAGTATTAGTGGTCAGCATCTCTTTTGTTCAAGACTCTATTCGTGAAGTGAGCTATTGTTATTGCCGATTTGCCTATACGTCTGTTGAGTTCTGCATCCAGTGAGAGATTGCTGGAGATGGTGGAGACGAGGTATATGAAGGTATACCTCGAGAGTGTAGATTTTTGATTGAGTCGAAGCTACTTGACCGAAAGAAACAAACACAGTGGATTGTCGAGAATAAAATAATTGTTGAGGGATATCATTTACAAATATTAGCTGCAGACAGGAATACCCTGTCTCTAAATAAACGCCACAGGGGAGTTGATATATTGACAGCGAATGCGAAATCCGACAATGGGCGTTTTCATGTCGATGCGTGTGTGTGTCATAAATTGTTATATAATATCAACCTGAAATTGATACCGTCAGTCGACAGGCGATTGGACGCGTGAATACCATTCCGTAAAATTCTTGTGCGTGTGTTCTCCTTCATCACTAGCCCGAACTAGTCCACCGCCACCGACAATAAAAAATATATCATTATATTTTTTATACATCGATGTTTGTCGTCATTCTTTTAAACACATCAGAAATAAAACGCATTTACAAAATAACGAAACTACAGTAAATTTCGACTATTTCCATCAATTTCGCTCCGACCTGGTTATGGTAAAAAGAAATACTATAACATCAATTCCCTTGCGGTGACCAGGGACCAAATTAGTACACGAGAGGGGTAAATATTGCCGTTTCTCGTTATTACTGGTAGTTGTTTAAAACAATCACAACTGAAACTAGGTCAATCAGTGAGTCAGCTTTCTTTATCTTTCTTTTTTTTTCTTTCCGTAACATTGAACAAGTTACCAAACAGAGGGAAAGGGGAGATAGTTAGATAGCGACAGAAAAGAGAGAGGGGAGAGAGAGAAAGATAGAGAGAGAGAGAGAGAGGGGGGCGAGAAAGAGAGGTAACAATAGATGTTACAAACACTTTTTTACCCTTCGATGTTGCTATATATGTCCCCGGGCGACGCCGGGTAGCCCTGCTAGTATTTTTAAAAATAAATAAACTAAAAGTAATACTCGTTTGAAGACGGGTAAAATTAATTTCCCTAACAGAAACGTTTTGCATCACTGTCATGCCCACTTACGAACATTGAATCAAGATATAATGATGCTAAACGTTATGTCTATAATCCTTATTCTTATTTTGATCAAAATTCATTACATGATTTTTATTCTACAAAATGTCTCAAATTTAAAGCTTAAGCTTTATTTGTCTAAAGAATAAATTTTAATTCAAGGAATCTTGCTTCATTGGTGTTTAATGACTATGGGTCATATATATATATATATATATTTCAATTTATAAACGGGGAATATTTATTAATTGATGTCTAATATCTATTGTTAACATGACAAAAAAAATCGAGTATATTTGCATTTTCACACAGGGCTTCCAGCCCATTTACACACTCTTTGCCTAAAACTAAATTAAACTAAATATAGCCCACATTTGGACTCCTTAGACCTAGTAGCTGTGTTCCAAAATTTATAATGATCGATAAATTTATTTAGGAGTTAATACTGAACATACCAATATATAAACATATGAACATACAAAGGGATGAAAGACTTTCATGAACATTCAGATACGTCCGAATTTTTGCCAAATTTTAACAAGAGGTATAAGTTATCAATTTATAAATATTCGTTAAATTTCAGTTTTTTTTTAGTATTTTAAAGAGGTTTTAGGTGTCATAAGATGATTTGTAAATTAAAATATTTCAGATTTGCTTTAAATTTTACCCTTAGTCACTAGACACAAATTAAGCAAGATTCCCTTAATTTCGATTTCTTTTTAACATCCATTGAATTTAAGCCTAATTTTTAGACATTTTATAGAATCAAATTCATGTTATCGCTTTTGATCAAAATTACAATTAGGATTCTATACATAACGTTTAGCATCATTATATCTTGATTGCAATCCAATCAAGGGGATATAACAGTGCCGCAATAGTTCTTTTGGAGGATTAATTTCACCTGTCATGGGAAGGTTATTTTTCTAGAATATATATATATATATATATATATATATATATATATATATATATATATATATACTTCATTTATGTTTTCGTTTTTTATGAGAAAGGCATAATTTGTACTTTTTAGTAGAAGAGGTAGGTAGAGGGAGATAAATGAATGTTTACTAGTAGTGTTTCAAATATAAATCAAGTTACAAGGTTACCACTAATGTAATAGATATGAACTTTTTTTTGTGAGAAAACCGCGAAATTTACTTGTTGACCGTAAGCGATAGCTATTTTCCTTTTGACGCCTAATAAACTAAACCTTCAAAGCACACTTACGAGAGACAACTCGCAAAAGAAAGACTTCTTGTTTTGTTAAGTTTCATCCGCGTCTTTGTTTCGAAAGTGATCTGTCCTTGAAGATCGAAATTCAATCAGTTACTCTGACATTGAAACTTAAAAACGGAGAGTTTTGTTGGAATGGACTAATCCACATCTATTAAATCCCTATTTTTATTTTTGGTAAAGGAATATAAAGACTTTCTCAAGGTTGTTCGTGTCTTTCGCTTTTTCTTGAACGTTGATAATTTGAATGAGTGTATCGAAGTAAACGAGGGAAAACAAAAAGAATAAAACCAAATTCTTAACAGGTTAAGCTCATCACCTGACCTGGCTGAAATCAGGGGGAAAAGAGTAACTGAATTAATAACTAATTAATAACTAATTTATAACTAGTTAATTAATAACTAATTAATAACTAGTTAATTAATAACTAATTTATAACTAGTTAATTAATAACTAATTTATAACTAGTTAATTAATAACTAATTAATAACTAGTTAATTAATAACTAGTTAATTAATAACTAATTTATAACTAGTTAATTAATAACTAATTAATAACTAGTAAATTAATAACTAGTTAATTAATAACTAATTTATAACTAGTTAATTAATAACTAATTAATAACTAGTTCGGGGCCACGCGGAAATTCCACAGTTATTTACCTACAGTTGTCTCTTTATTCTTACCGTAAAAATACTTGTCAGCTAAATATTTGTCTAAGTAAGTTTTAAGTATTGTTTTAAAAAAAAATATTTTAAAATAAACCAAAGAAATTGAATGTCATTTGTACTAGTTATTATTTTCTTATATACACGAAAATATATATTCGCTAAAACTGATATATTCGCTACAACTTCCTAAATTCTGGCGAAACAGTCAGAGAAGTATTGTCAGCAAATCGACGCATGTCCACCGCAAACTGCAACGGATGTGTCCAATAGAAAGACTAATTCCATTGAAATCCTCGACCAAATGTCACACATTTTTGCGGAAACGACATTGGCTTTCGTATTGCTCACTTCCAGCATTTTTAGTGTAGCTACTCATCCAGTAAACATTTTTGTGCCAAAATCGGATCAGAATTAAAACAATTGTTAAGAAAGGCGCCTAATTGCCAGGAGCCTACGCGAAATATTATAAAAAGCAAGTTTTATAGCGTTCAAAATAGTAAGTCAAAATATTGAATTCAGCTTTTTAGCATAACTACTGAACGACACGCACCATTGTTCACACGTCATAGACACACTCACACATCATGCGTAGTAGGTTGTTTTACTCATACAAGCAGAAGCCAGAGTTACTTGCATCCACACACCTTAGCCTGCGCGTCATAAGATCACACATAGACAGACTAATAGATCACACAAGTATAGTTTTAGGAGAGTATAAAGTGGACCTTGGGTTTACTTTCGGCAGCCTCGTAACTCTCGCTTCCCTTATTTTGTCCTTTAGCCCTCATATTCCAAGAGCGATGTTTCTGATAAAGGGGGAAGAATTGCAGTTTTCTGGGTCGGAATCTATCTATATAACACTTATCGTTGGCTAGTTGTTTTTTTTACCTTGAAGTAGTATTTTGTAGCTCCTTACATCAAGTGGCTTCATGCCTTGTCTGGAGAAATTTCCATAAATAAATATGAAAGTGTCTGACTCCTGAGGCAATCTCCTACCTATATAAGAATCAGATACGTCCCAAGTACTGCTGCCACATCTGGGGAGGTGCTGATCAGAGCACTTTTTCTCGCATTTACAGAGTACAAAACCAACTTCACAATATTTTGTGAGTAATCTCTGCAACTTCTTTCTAACGAAAGAGACGTTGCTAGTCTTTCTCTACTCTATCGTCATTTAATTGGAAAATGCTCGACCGAGCTTCAATGTCTGGTTTCTCGTTGTAAAACTTTTGCAGCAAGACTTCCTTTCACTACCACCACTGTAAATAACTTTATTTTCTTCTTCCTAAAATAACACTAAATTTCTATGGACAGAGTTTCTCTTCAAGAGCCTCCTATGTGTGGAATTCGTTGCCACAAGATTGTTTCTTAAGGGCTAGAGCATGGCCATCTATAAATCTAACGCCGATAAAAAAAATTTATAAACCGTCCCAATAAGTCATTAACCCGTCATCCTCGAGTCATTAACCCGTCATCCTCGAGTAACTGTTAGCTTTAATAAGTGGCAACTCAGCAAGTGTATTTAGTCCATCACCCTGCGTATACGGTCGTAACTTCTCTGCCAACGAAACACCTCTGACAAGAGATTCCTTCTCGTGTGAATATAACGTTGCTTTTTATTTAGAGCTGTTGTTTGTTCAGTCATTTAATATACGTGTATCCTACTATACCAGCCCTTCGACAGACAGAATTTCCATGGACAGAGCGTCTTTACAAGTGCTTGCTGTCTATGGAACACATTAATACGGGACTGATTCCCTTCACATTGCAACGTCGTCATCTTCAAATCCAATATCAACAAGTACTTTTCATAAACCGTGGCCATAAATAATCAAACTTTGTTCATTCCATTAATCATCTTCAATTCTTTATCTTTCAACAGACAACCATTCTTTCTCATTAACCTTTATATTCTAGTGGCTTTTGGCCTTGATGCGTGATGCCTCATTAATACAAAAAAGCTCCACAAGCAAAGATACTTCCCTGTAGTTGGTTTTAAATCTAATGTCAACAAATGCTCTTCTTTACTAATGTGCCACCGCTGATCAAGGCCGAAAGGCTATCTGAGGATGAGGATTAATAAGATTGTCGATTGGCGATGAACAACACCCTGAGATGATTGACAACAATGAGTGAAATGGGTCAGAATTTGATTATTGAAACGGAAATAACGATTAGAATTTCTTAACATTAGACTTGAAAGAATCTGTTCTGATGATACTAAACTTCAACATTTTTGAAATGTTTCTGGACTGAGGAAATTAAAATTTTTGTTTCAATTCAGAGTGTCCCTTTTCGAGAAGGTGGATTTTCCTCACATTAAAAACTGACCTTGTGTCTAAATCTGCCCTCGTGGTGAGGCAAGTAAATATAAACATTAGGCCTTGAAACCGACCTTGTTGTAGTCAGCAGCCTTGTAGTATTGTATTCCACAGATGGGGAATTCTTAAGAAGAAAGTTGTCATAAACCGCCATATAAGTATGAACTTAGATCATTCCATTAATCATTTTCAATCCTCTCATAATATTCTTAATCATTCAACTGACAATCATTCCATCTCATTAACCCTTATCCTCGAGTGTTTTTTTGTTTTGATAGGTGGTGACTCATTACTAAATAAGAAAGAAAAGCTTGAGAAGACAAGGTGCGACCGAAATTTCTTTTCGAGATTTTGACGCAACTAGAATACAATAAACTATTTATTTCTGTGCGGAAAACATATGTTAATTTTAACGGTGTTAAATTTTCATTTCAATGAATAAAATTGAGTTCACCGTGATTTATAAGCATTTGAAGTTAGAGAACAAACAGTAAGAGAGGCAGTAATGGTTTTATGATAAAAGCAAAACAACATAAATGCCGATGGCATTCATGGCGGTTAAGATTGCATGTTTATTTGGTCGACCGGAAGTAATTGTATCCTTCCGCCATTTTAATCAGATACTTTTGCCCATTTATTGCGAGGTGAATGTTTTAAGTATTTACCTGTAAATTACAGTGGAAGACATGGAGCCATTCGCCCTGCCACCCCTAAAAGAAGTTAGTGATGATATGTCACGCGATGATCGCATTGCCTATCTCAGACCCTAAAATAGTTTTAATGAGTGTAACATGAGAAATGAATAGTCACACGCAAATATGCCCAAATATATAACTTAATGTATATACACATTAAATATATATATATATATATATTATAAATGGAGAGAAATCGATAAAAAGAGAGAAAACAGATATTGACAAAATAGCCGTTTCTACGTATGTATAGCTATATTCTTCTATAAAACGAATTGAGTTTTTTCTAGGTTAGCAATAATGTATAATGTAAACAAAAGAAAATGCATAAAGTGTTAGTATTTCCTCTACTATATATATATATATATATATATATATATATATATATATATATATATATATATATATATATATAGGGGAAAGGTACACGATAAGGCATGAAAATGAAATGCCGTGGTAGACAAAATGTTTGAAAAAAGACAAACGGAAAACAGGTTAGAATGCAGGAGAAAAATAAAAAAAACAAGAGATTTGACCGGTTTCGTTCGTATTATCGAACGTCTTCAGAAAAAGTGAAGATTTGGAAACAATTTTATTTTATTTTGACGGCACACAATGGCAGAAGAAAATGATGATCCGATTGGACCATATGAGAAGACCCTTAGCTTTTCATATTTTCCTTCTCCCATTGTGTACCTTCAAAATAAAATAAAATTGTTTCCAAATCTTCACTTTTTCTGAAGACGTTTGATAATACGAACGAAACCGGTCAAATTTCTTGTTTTTTGTTTTTCTCCTGCATTCTAACCGGTTTTCCGGTTTTTTTTTCAAACATATATATATATATATATATATATATATATATATATATATATATATATATATATATACTAGCTGACTTTCACAAAGTTCGCTACTCGAAATACTTGAAACCAAAGTGTTAAATTTTAAACATTCCATTCATAAATTTGTTGTAACCACACATTTTGGCAATTTCGACCTTTTTAATGAAATCGCCAAAACATGCGCAGAAAGAAGAAATCAATTGGCTGTGTGTGTGCGTGTGTGTGTGTGTTTTCTTCATTTTTATTTATTAAAAACAAGGTACAGAGCAAGGTACTTACGGGATAGATCACGTGAAGGTTGCCAACATCCATAGTGGAGGTTGTGCTATGGATCGACATGATTCAAAGTTTGCACGCCCGTCGGTATCCACCCAACCCTGCCACTTTCCACATTCTCATCACATCGGCAAATATAGATATATTAGTTAAACTATTATTTTCAGAGTTGTTGATTGACATAACCGAAATACGACATTTGATTATTAATGATCCAATGCAAAGAGATTAATAAACCTATCAATCGTCAGAGTTTTGATTGATATCTATCGACAGTGAACAGTTACGAATTTACTTTTTTTCTTCTCCAAATGTTTTGATGATGATAGTATCAGCTTTAGTTACTTTTTGGGTGACAGCCATTATTATATGAGATTTACAGTCCATAAATTACCCTCACTTGTCAATGCATTGTCATCGCATCTGCACATAAATATAAAGAAATTAGCGCAGTACTAAATTTCATCGCTCACGTCGTAATAGAAGTAAATTAGAGTAACTATCATTTTAAGAGTTTCAATAATACTGACATAAAGAAGTGCAGGGTTATAAAAAATATTCCCCGGTGGCCGTTAAGAAGTTTTTGGAAAGCCTTCAGTAGCTTTGGTCAGACAAGGAGGTGTTATGAAGAATGAACACTGATTTTAGCAGGATTGGACAACTCTGCACACTTCAAATAACTGCGGAGACACGTTTGTAACCGTCTCATGAGTATGAGGGGCAATTCTGAATGGACTGCATCCTCATCGGACCTTCATCCAAAGATTTTTGTGTGTCTTATATCAAAGATAATATCTATTAAAACAAGCCTAAGACTATTCCTGAACTTAAGAGGGTCAACACAGCCGAAATCAGGACAGTGCCAAGATAAGAATGTGTCAGAGTGGTATTTGAGGGTGGGGGAGCACTATGTATCTTAATAAAACTATCTGTTGTCAGAGATTTTAGATGATATGAATCCAATGCGATTTTAAATTAATAATAACCCAATACAAAGAAGTTAATGAAACTATAATTTTCGGAGTTTTCTTTCATATCTATTATGCCAGATTTAGACTTAGCGAACCAACTCAGAACAGTTAAGACTTTAGTTTTGTTTTCGCCAAATGTTTTGCTACTGATAATTTCGGCTTGACTTACTTTTTGGGGTGACCACCATTATTAATAGAGAGTTACAGTTTAGAAATTATGATGAATTTTAAATACATTGTCATCACATCTTCACATAAATATAAAGACATTAGAGCAATATTAAATTTCATCGGTTACGTCGTAATAGAAGTAAATTAGAGAAATTATCCTTTTCAAAGTTTTCATTAATACACCCGCAATATCGAAGTAATTGATGTAGTAGTAATTTTGGTACAAAGGTCTACTTCAAAAGCTTGCTAGCTGTGGAATATCTGGAAATGTCCTTTCAACTATAAAATACTTTCTCTCTGATAGGTTTAATAAAGTAGTCGATGATGGGCAGAAGTCTGAAGCTCATAGTATCAATACCGGCGTGCCTCAGGGATAATTTCTAGGCCCAGCTCTATTCGTGATATCCATCAATGATCTCCTAAAAAACTTCTAAGATAATTCGTCAACATTTATGCAGATGATACAATCATCTATAGCCACATCTATCTGATTCTTTATCTTCCGACCCGCAGCACGTTGTGCAATCAGGACAAAAGTTGTCTGGTTACTTTTAATTCGTCTAAAACCAAGCTCCTCTCTTTTCACCACCAACGCTCGGATTCTCACTTTGTCCCAATTGAAATGAATGGCTCTTCCCTTAATGAAATACCCTGTTTTGATAAGCTCCTCATTTCAGACTTGAAATTCAAGACTTATATCAAATCCGTTTCTAAGGTCGCAGGAACATGGTTGGATCATTCTACCGCTCAATAAGGTATCTGTATCAGAGTCAAATACGTCCTAAAATAGATTACTGTTGCCACATCTGGGGAGGTGCCACCAGAGCACCTTACCTGCCTTGACAGAGTACAAAACAGACTTCGAAATCTAGTGGAGATGTTCTATTCTATGCAACCACTTTCTCACAGAATAAATGTTGCTAGTCTTTCTCTGCTCCATCGTTATTATTATAGTAGATTGAGCTCCAATATCTGTTCCCTCTAATACATTCACAATAAAACTTGTCGAGCTACAACCACTGTCAATAATTTCCCTTTTCTCCCTTTGCGAACCTAAAACTAAACGGAGCTTCCATGAACAGAGTTTCTTTCCTAGAACTACCCGTCTGTAGAACACAATACCACGGGGCTGCTTCCCAGCTGACTACACCATAGCCGTTTTCTAGTCCAATGTTAAGAAGTTTTTGTTGAGCCGTCCTCTTAAATAATAAAATTTTGCTGAATCTCCACCATCGTTACCAATCATCACAGAATTGTCTCATAGCCCACCTGAAAAATTCATCAGCCCTTATCCTCGAGTAGTCTCTAGGCCTTGATAATTGGTGACTTTGTAGTAATAGAATAGCTCTATTTATTATTAAGAACTATTATATAAACACAGTACAGATTCTCTGGATTTTAACCTGAGGATACACACCATACCTGGTTTACTATATATATATATATATATATATATATATATATATATATATATATATATATATATATATATATATAGAGAGAGAGAGAGAGAGAGAGAGAGATTTTTTGATAAATCAATCTATAAACTAATTTTTTTATACATAGATTTCTGTATTTTTGCGTGCACAAACGAAATATATATATATATATATATATATATATATATATATATATATATATATATATATATATATATATAGATAACGAGAGAAAAGGAGAAATGGTGAGAGAGAGAGGGGAAGGGGAAGTACTAATGATTCCGAAAAGCTGTTTTTTAAAGTAATCTCTTTTTGTATATGTGCGAAACAATGTTTACGTATTTTCAGCATTCTAAACTTTACATACACGAGAACAGCTGTTGATCCAGAGAACACAAAAGGAAATTTGTTTGTAACTCCACCCGATATGGACACTATGACATAATATATGTAAACTATTTCATCATATGACACCACCTGATGTAATATTTTAAACATTGACAAAATGCGACATTTACTGAACGCAGCATTTGCTGATTTATTAACATAAAAATACAAGTGTATTGTCAGTTTGTCAGTTTGTCAGTTTCCATGCTTTTTCTGTAATCGACTGACCCCATGCCACATGTCAATTATGAATGGGCAATGTCTATGAGCATTTCAAGTTTGGAAGGTGGCAGTTACGAATGTATTATCTCAAAGAACATCCGTTTATTTGGCCCAATTTAGGGGCTTTGGGTACTGTGGATTAAGTCCTAAGTAACCACCACTCCCAGGTTCACTCTGACCCCTAAGTGATAGTACATGATAGTACCTGCCAGGGTCGCATCTATAGGTTAAATCGAATCGCTCCTGAGTAAGACACAAAACTACCTCTGGCAACCTGGGTCAAGGTATTCATCCCTTACCTAAGCCACAATCTTGAAATTAATTTTTCTCAGCCGTTTCTACCTGATTTCTAAACCTTATCAATTACTGCAACTCTCTCTAATTTTAACCGTTCTGGATAGAAAAGAAAGCTGCACCCAGTGGCGATGCTCTAAATTGGGACCGTTTGAGAGTGAGGAGGAAACACTCAGTTTCCTTTCGCCTTACGTTTATGCTGACCCGAAGTTTTAGTATTTGTGGGAGTCGCATCTATGGAATTATTCGAAACTATCGTTTACACATTGTTATTAGTTTACAAAATATACGCCTACAAAATAAATGAATGCACAAACAAATTCGTATACACAAAAAATATACATTCACAGAATGAATAAATATTTGTAGATATTAAGAATCTGAAGCATAAACCATTTAACCTATATGCCTTTTGGCGCCATTAAATAACCCGAAAAGGGTTGATATGCCGTAAAACAAAGCAATCAACTTTTAGGTAGACGATTATCCCTAATTCTAATTAAATGTCAAGGTTTGATGAACCTTTCAACGCTCGGTCTATTGTCCCATTGAATTACACAAGTGTTTCAGGTGTACACGACGGCTACCTATTATTCAACATATTCCTAAGGCAATTTGGATTAAATCTTTTCGAGACTTTAATGTAACGGCCATAGATCGTCCAACTTTATATACAAATAATTCTAAGTTAGACATAGAATTAACGGCACACAAAAAGGGACCGCACCTTATTCACCACCTTCTTTTATTGCTTTCCCAGAAAATTTGAAAAATTATAATTTAACGTAAATAGCCAGTTTGAATTTGTTTTATATTGCTCAAAAATACTTTTGAAGATTGGATACGCCATGCAACTGCAGTAAAGTGTCAAAATATCATTATTTATTATTATATTATTTATTATTATATTATTTATTATTGTTATAAAGCTTTTCTAGAATGATATTTGGCTATCTGTATCTACCAAATTTTCTACCATGATTCCGTTCGGTTTCGGAATGATATCTCAACTACCGTCTTTCTAGAAGTTGCTAAAAAATGATGATTATTTTTGTTGATCATTTATTTGTGTGTTGAGAGAGGGGACAAAAAAAATGAACACCGGCAACACCCACACGGTGAATCGTTCTTTATTCCGTTTTCATAACCGTTGATAACAAAAGGGAGCTGACGTATCTGTTTGCGATGAACAGTCGGATTTTATCTTAAATCTAGGATGACAAGGATAGATGAACCCCAGGTACCCACTAACAGACACTGTAATGTATAGTTTTAAAATTTAAAAAAATTCGACATGATTTGTTGAACATTGATAAAACGGCTTACTATGTCTTTCAACCTGATTTGATATAAATAGGGTTAATTTCTCTACTCGTCGTGTAACGGGTTTGAATTGGCCTCATCGGTTAGAGCGCTCGCATTTGAGTTTAAGATGACTCGTGTTTTGGGGTTCGAATCACGCGCCCGGTTTGAACAGTTATCTCTACACTGATGATGTCGTTAGGGTGAAACGTATACGTATGTGGATACTAATTAAATATTCATCATAAAATAACTATTTATATCCTCTTTTCGGATAGGCACTTTAATGAGAACTAATATAAGACGTCTAATCTAAGCTAAAATGCAAGCTCCTATCCACGTAATTTGTTCAACACTGTTAAAAACGGTTGACTATGTTGTCCGCCTGAGTTGACATAAATAGGGTTTATTTCTCTGCTTGTCACATAACGTTTTGAATTTGCCTGATCTATTAGAGCGCTCTGATTTGACTTAAAACTTAACTCGTGTTCCTGGGTTCGAATCATGCGACCGGATTGAACAGTTAGCTGCACACTGATGATTCTATTGGGATGAAACGTATATATATATATAGTTGAATATATAGATCTTTTAATCAATTAATTTATAAATTAATTTTTGAGTGCATAAAAGGAAGACATGGACACGTATATATATATATATATATATATATATATATATATATATATATATATATATATATATATATATATATATATATAATCAAGGAATCTAGGAACCTACCTCGACAGCATATCACAATAAGACCGAATTTAGCATAATTTTTTATAAAACGATCTAAAGAAAATTGACAGAAATTTTAACTGTTTCTCAATAACTGGCCATTCCTGGATCCGCTAATCATGAAAATGGGTGAAGAGCGATGATTCGGTTTTAAGCCGAAGGTTTTCGCGAAACCATTGGTACCATACGATCTCTTGCTACTAACATTCGGTAATTTTCTCGAAAATTTAAGGGATAATAAGGCAACAGTACTCCCCTTACCCACCTATGTAAGGTCTGGGTGGAGCTAATTTTACCTGGTCTTTCTCTTTCTGTCCTCTCAGACACCCTCCCTACAACTTTTCGTGATTTATATCAATGTTGTTGCCATTGCATTTTTTATACTATTGTTATTATATATTTATATTAGTATTGCTATCTCTCATGGATTCGTCTATATTCCTATATATACTTCTAGTTATGTTTGTCTCTAACGCCCTTTTATGTTAGATAGTAGCAGTTGTGTTAATGGAGAGGATTAGGGATCGAATAGTGTTGCACCGAACGGAAGTTACGCAAACCACGACCCTTCTCTTTTCTTCTTTCTATTCCTCTTCCTTAGCCGGCTAGACCCAAACTAGAGAAGACGTGTTTTAACGCGTGCTGCCCAAACGGGAACAGTGTGGAGCAACTGTTATAGTGAAAACTATTTATATGCATCTCATCTTTCTCCCTCCCCTCTCTCTCTTTCTCTCACGCATGCAGGTTTATGTGCTGCGCCTCGGATGAACCATTGTTTATAAACAAACCAACGTGTGTCTGCCTGTTGTATCCAACTTTAATTCAAGCTAGTATTCACCTCTCGAGATGATAGTAGAAGGCACAGATGATTGTTGTACTTGAACGTGGAAGACACGGGGTATGTGTTTGAACGTCCGTGTATTTTATTTGGTTGTGACTTGTGAGACATTAAACCTCCCCTGAGAGGGGGATTAATATAACATTTATATATAACTTCACTCTTGTGTTATTTCCACTGTTGTTTTATTTTTATTTAGAGTTGCAGTTAGTCAGTGGTATCTGCTTATGTTGGGTGATTAGAGCACTCAAGGATTTTGTCTTTCTTTTTATTCTAAGCACCCCTAATGTTTAGCTGTAAAATGTTTGTACTTTTATTCATATTTAAATTCTCTTTACAAAATGTGTCCTTTATCCGCTATTCTTAAGGGCCTTTGCATTAATTCAAATATGTTTAGAGAAATTCAATCAAAAAACGCTCCATTGAACTAAATTTTGTCTCTGTCAACTTGGGAAGATATGAAAAGGTTGAAATATAAAGATGAAAAATATGTTTTAAATGCATAAATGTTTAAATTTATATCCCCTTTTATTGAGTGCCACCTAACGACACCTAACGACTTTTAATCTTTAATATTGATACTTTTTGGTAAGCTATTATAAGCTTTTTCTTTCTTTTCTGGTCCCAACCCTTTTCTCGAACTTTATCAGTGATCTCCCAAATAACATTCTAAGATCATTCGTTGGCATTTATGTAGATGACACAACAATCTATGGCAACACTTCGAAGAGCATTAATGATCAATGTCTTTCTGATTCTCTCTCTTCCGACGGGGAGCACGCAGTGTAATTGAGAAAAGGTGGCTAGGATCTTTTTGTACATCTAAAATTCAAGCTTCTCTCATTTCAGAACCAACGCTCGAATCCTCAATTTGAAATGAATGGCTATCGCCTCGAGGAAGTACTGAACTTCAGTTCAGACTTCAGATAGAGGACTTAAATCAAATCCGTTGGAAATATGGATTATTATTAGGCTCCAAAAGTATGTCACTCCTGCCCTAATCCTTTACGTTTAGAAGTCAAACACGAGTAATGTTGCCATATCTGGGGAGGTGCTTCTCAGAGCTCCCTTTCCTGCTTTGATAGAGTACAAAATCGATTTCGAAATTGAGTGGGTGGTCTCTTCTCTTCCATCGAGCCACTTTCTCACAGAAGAGATGTTGCTAGTCTTTCGTTGCTCTATCCTTATTACATAGGTGCTCGACTGAGCTCCATCTATGATTCCTCCTGTAAAACATTCTCAACAAAAACTCGCCTAGCTACAACCACTGTCAGTAATTGGCTATTCTCCATATGTGTACCTAAAACTAAACGGAACTTTCATAAGTCAATTACCCATCTGTGGCACACAATACAGCGGGGCTGCTTCCCAGCTGACTACAAAGTTATTTTCAAGTCTAATGTATATTCTTGTTGAGTAATCCTCTTAAAGAATCAAATTCTGTCTAGTTTCAACCATTGTTACCAATACTCACGATGTTGTCTCATCGTCCATCTGACAAAGTCATTAATCCTTTTGGACTTGATAAACGGTGACGTGTTAGTAAAAAAGCAACAACAACAAAACAATTGTAAATATGATATATTGCTTGGGTATACATTATTATAATAGGATACTTTTATTTTATTTTTTCAAATTTTAAATCTTGGCCTTTGCCAACTTATCTATCCCAGCGACTTCCTCTGATGATAAGATTTTGATCTTTGAAAAGCCTGGCTTAAGAAAAATTTAACTTGAATAAATTGCCTTTTTTGCGGAATATACCTTGCTCTGAGCAATTGAATTGAATTTTGATTTGGCTTTTGCTTCTCTAATTCCTTTCCATTCTTCTTCATATATATATATATATATATATATATATATATATATATATATATATATATATATATATATATATATATATATATATATATATAGTTAGGTATTTTATATAGGATACATAATTCACTCCGAAACTAATTAACCGATCATTAGTAATTTAGGAAGACAGTTGCAAGGCGTAAAAGGTCAAATATGGGCTATATTTAGTGTAATTTAGTTTTAAGCTAAGGGGATGAAAAGGGAGTGGAAGACCTTCATGTAAATTCAGATACCTCCGATTTCGTGAAATGTTTCAATAGGTATTAGACATCAATTAATAAATATTCCCCAAATTCCAGTTTCTTTGTGGTATTTTAAAGGGGTTGGAGGGCATTATATGGGCACAATCTCCCATTTGAATATTTGAATATTTCAGATTTGTATGGAATTTGATCCATAGTCATTAGACACCAATTAAGCAAGATCCCCCGAATTTCAATTTCTTTTTAAGCCTTTAATTTAAATCATAGTGTAGAATCATTATCATGTAATGGATTTTGATCAAAATTAAAATAAGGATTCTAGACGTAAGGTTTAGTAACATTAAATCTTGATTTAATCTTTGTAAGACAACATAATAGTGAGGCGAAACTGTTCTGTTTATGGATGTTATAGTACTTTACTTATACGGACTACTTGAACTCTTCCACTTCCCATAAATACTAAGAGTCCGTCTGTCTGTCTGTAACGTCAGTTGCTGAGAGACTTCGGACTAGTCAATACCAGTCGGGGATTCATTCTCGACAATCAGTCCGGCAGGAACTGGGACATTTCAGTGGCATTTCATCTGTCGGACTGAGGTATAGGTCATGTGTAGTCCTAGCAGGTGCACCCTCACAGGTCTTGCTTCCCTTCTTTGGGGAGGAGTAAGTTTATTGTTTGCTGCATGAAGCGCCCTGACCGGAGAATGCCGACGGAGTTGCACAGATTATTATTGATAAGCCAGAGAGATCCCCTTTAGGGGCGCTGGCTTGACTATCCCCAACCTTCCGGCCTTATGCAACATATTCCTGTGATGGGAAGGAATTGTATACCTGGATCAACACCAGCCCATGCGGTTTTTCAGTAACGCCATTTTCTGAGAGACTTCGGACTAGTAAATACCAGTCGAAGATTTGTCCTCGACAATCAGTCCGGTCGGAACTGGGCTATTTCAGTGGCATTTTATCTGTCGGGCTGAGGTATAGGTCTTGGGTTATCCTAGGAGGTCCACCCTCCCAGGCCTTGTCTCTACTCTTTGGGGTTGAGTAGGTTTATTGCTTATTGCCTGGGGCGTCCTGGATGGGGTGATGCCGATGGTGCTGCCCAGGCAATTTTTGATAGGCCAAAGTGCTCCTATTTTGGGGCGCTGACTTCACTTTCCCCCACCTTCCGGCCTTGTGCTACATATTCCTGCGGTGGGAAGGAATTAAATACCTGGATCCACCCTAGTCTGACAGGAACAGGGCAATTTCGGTATCCTTTTATTCGTCATCTTGAAGTATTGGTCCTGGGTAGTCCTAGGAGGTCTACCTTCCCAATGTTTTCCTCTCCTCTTTGGGGTGGAGTAAGTTTATTACTTACTGCCCGAGACGCTCTGACCGTTGAATACCAACGGGGCTGCCCAGGCAAGTTTTAAAATGCCTAAGTGCACTTTCTTTAGGTTCGTTGGGTTGACTCTCCCCACCTTCCGACCTTGTGCAATATCTTCATGCGGTGAAAAAAAAAGTAAATACCTGGATCCACCCCAGCCCGGCAGGAACTGGGCCATTTCAGTGGCATTTTATCTGTCGGGCTGAGGTATCCTTAGAAGTTCCGCTCTCCAAAGCCTTGCCCCCCCCTTCTTTGGGGCGGAGTAAGTCTATTGGTTACTGCCTGAGGCGCTCCGACTGGGGAATACCGACGAGGCTGCCTAAAAGATTTTTAGAAGCCAGAGTTCTCCTTCTGTAAAGATGCTGGCGACTCTCCCCACCTCCCGGCTTGTGCTACATCTTCCTGCAGTGAGAAGGTAGTAAATACATGGATCGACCCTAGTCCAACAGCAACTGGTCAATTTCGGTGACCTTTTATCCGTCGGAAGAAGGTATTCGCCATGGGTAGTCGTAAGAGGTGTGCCCTCCTAGGCATTACCTCTTCTCTTTGGGGTGGAGTAAGTTTATGGCTTACTGCCTGAGGCGCCTCGACCAGTTAATGCCGACGGAGCTTTCCAGGCAATTCTTAAAAGGTCAGAGTTCTCCTTCTTTAGGAACGCTGGCTTGACTCTCCCCACCTTCAGGCCTTGTGTCATATCTTCCTGCAGTCAGAAGGAAATAAATACTTTGAACTACACTAGTCTATACAGGCAGTCAAGACTGACGCCCAATTACTCTCCTTCTTTGTTGTATTATACTTTTTTTAATATACTTGTTTTCTCTTAACTCTGTGTTTGTGTTTTCTTTCCGGACCTTTTACAGGCCCACAACAACTGCCGACAGGGTACAATAAGGGATTCTTGAAAACCTGAAAATGGACGCCACAACGTGCGACGAAGTATATTGAGTTTTTTTTAGAACCTTTTTGGGTGGAGTAGGTTTATGGCATATTGTCTGGGACCCCCATGGTTTACTTGTAGGAGGAACTATTTTTATGCCAGATTGTCCTAACAAACCCCTATACAGAGAGACATTAGATACGAGTAGATATTCAAATCTTCTCCGTATATATATATATATATATATATATATATATATATATATATATATATATATATATATATATGAATGAACGCATATACCATACACTGGACAAGGTAGTTGAAGCTAGGGCGGTAGCGCTTGATATATCCAAAGCCTGTAACGATGTCTGGCATAAAATCTTCTCATAAAAATTAATTCATATGTTATTACTTGACGGATATTTAATATAATTAGATCCTTCCTAACCAAAACAAAGATCCAGGTTGTCATCGATAGCTGTTCATCTAAACAGCATGACATGAATGCAGGAATGATCCTTCGACCTTTATTGTTCCTAATTAAAAAAAAACGACCTCCCTGATGAAATTTTGTCTGAAATGAGTATATTTGCTGACGACGCCACACTCTACTCTCGTCATGTGGGTAAAGCAGACGCGCACATATCCGAGGCAATAGCCGATTCCTTAGAATGTGACCTCCAGTTTGTAGTGGAATGGGGTCATAAATTGATGGTAACATTTAATGCTTGCTAAGACAAAGCTACTTTCCTTCAAAAACTACAAGAAACCTCTTCAACCACCGATTGCTATGGAAAAACACACTACCTGAGAATCCAATGTTTAAACTCCTTGGTCTCACATTCATAGGTAAAATGAATTAGAACAAATACATAGAAGATATGTCCAAGGTTGTTGAAAGTGGGTTCCCTCTACTGAGCTGGAAAACTTCTCACACCTGACAGTATCCTATATCTCTTTAAAGACACTATCTGCCGATACATTGAGTATTGTTGTCATATCTGGGTTGGTGCAATATCCACCAGCCTCTCCCTCTTAGACAAAGTCTAAAAAATAGTAGCTAATCTAGTCTAATAAGTCCCTCAATATCCACCAAGCTTCAGCCCCTAACCCACCGCCGCAATGTTGCATCCTTGTGCTTGTTTTACAAGTACTTCAATGGAATGTGCTCCAATGATCTTGCTGCTCTGGTGCCCTCTCGACGTAAATACACCTGATCAACCCGACAATCAGCTAAATCCCATACATTCACGGTGGACGCCCCCAGATGCCGGAGAGCCTTCTACTCAATTAGCTATTTTCATCGAGCTGCCGGCCTTTGGAACTCTCTCCCCGCTCCCTTCTACCCCGACTGTACCGACATGCAGAAATTTAAGACTAATGTGAACAAGCATCTCGCTGTACATGCCCCAATTTAGGATGACCCCCTAAACTTTCACCCTAATTCTCAGTTGCCCCTCACGTCTACAGTGGCAACTTGTACACACACACCCACACACACACACACACACACATATATATATATATATATATATATATATATATATATATATATATATATATATATATATATATATATACGCGTTTGTTAGAGTAAGGGTTGTGGGAGTTATGGAAGATTATTGCGCGCACGACAGCGGAGGTTTATCTTAAAGTCAACTTGACACAAGAAGCACTGGCGCCAGATGTTTCCTCTATTCGTGACTGACATTTTAACTGTTAGGCAAATTTGAATCGAACAAAGAATGATCGAAGGAACGAAGGGAGAAATAAACGAGCGAACGAACAATGTGTTTAAATGAGAAAATATTTTCGTGTAAAATACCGAATCCTAAGTGAGAGTCCGGAGGATGCTGGGATCTGAGCACATGACCGTTGCAAAAAAAGAAAAAAAGGACCACAAATGAAGCAATTAACATTTAGGTCTATCCGTACCAAAATAGCTGTCGTAGAGAACGATTCAATGATTTTGCGATCTGTAAACAAACACAGAAGTGTTATAGACACGTATCGATTGCAGGTCTGATCGTAGAATATCGTCTCTTCCCTGGTTTCTGTTAAGTTGCAACACTATTATATTAATTTGTGTAATCTTTCTTTACGATTACGCTAGTCTTTATTTCATATGACCATTGGTGTTTCTTTTGATTGTTTTGGTGATTTGGGGGTCTTTTGTAGAACAGCTCCGCTGTAGATAGAACAATAAGTTGAAAAAAAAACACACATTTGACCTAATTTTTACCTTGTCTAGACAGGTTGTGGTTAAGGTTAGGTTAGGGTTAGAGTTTAGGTTATGTGTAGGCTGTACAAAATGCAGAATAAATGCCACTATGGAACGCATCGCGGAATGTTGGAAATCTATCTGTGTTACTTTATGCGTTGAAAGAAATATAAGGAAATGTTGTTTTATATAAATAGTAAATGACATAAATTGATCTCATCGTCTTGAGTCAGTAAAAACAACTCGTATTATGTCTGTTTTTTTGTGGTGGCGGGCGGGATTTTGGCGGATCTTGTCTACAAAAGATCCGTGAGTTTAACCACTTCTACTCATAAAACCTTCGAAAAAGTCTTAGTTTAATTTTTAGGTCGGGTGTATTTTCCTATTTAAATGAAACCTAAATTTATCCCTCATGCAAGAATAATAAAAGAATGATCCCCTTTTAAATTAAGAGCGGGAAACCATACCGGACAGAAATTCCCTCTCAGTAAAAGGGAAATATATAGCGATCAATTTACGTCATATCTAAACAGCAAACTGAACTCTTACTTAAAAATTGAACCAATAAATTTATTTAAAAAAAGTAATTTTCGGCGCGTTTGACAGTAAAGTAAGTTCTTATCCCAAAAAATAAAAAAAAACAAGAAAAACACATTATTTTCGATATGAAATATTGAGAGTGGTATAATAGTAAATATACCCGGTGTTTAAGAAAACCGATAGCAAAACTTCAGTTCTATATGTGAAAATAATACAAATTTTTCCTATAAACATATGTCCAGAAACGAATACTGATTAAGATTTGTTATTACAAACATCTAACATGTACAACTCATGTGACAGTGCACTTTTATTTCTATATATGGAATAGATAAAACTCTATTCCTATCACAGGATCACGGGTAAAATAAGCCTGGACCTGGTGTTGACACATACACTAACTAAACCATGAACAGCTGTCGCGCTAAGAAGAAAGATCTGATTGTCATGATTGATACGAGACTTAGTCGGCATCCTGCGAATGTTTAAATTTCTCATTTCAGTAAACAAAATACAAAAGACCAAATAGCGTAAATAAATATGATCAACATAAAGGAAATACCACACAAAGAAAATTAGACTAGTAAACGTGTGCTATTAAAAAGCAACCATCACGCAAAGTGGCTCCTTTACACATATAGAACTATTGGATAATGGCTCTATTGGAATGGACGTATCTGTTGGAAATCGTTGGTTTAGCTTGCGCGATTTAGTGCGGGTGGACCCGTACAGTCGGGTGCAGAATAGGGCCGGTTCCCACAGTCGGAGCTCACAGACGTGACAGGGTCACCGCGTGACGAGACCTCAGATCAAGGGTCAATGTGCATCTGCGCATAGAGGCTCTGTGACGTCACGGGCTTTTGCGTGGGATGCAGAGTTTTAGCAGTCTGGGTTTTGGAGGCGAACCTATCAAACGTGATTTTTACCATGTAGTCTGCAACATACATAGGGGAATTATTTCCCCAAGAAAATACAGGCGAAAGATCTCTTTTCCCCCTCCACGAATATATATATAGAGAGAAACACGTCCTAGTTAATGATACTAAAATAATATACCACGATACCAATATCAAAAGATTAAAACTTCTTGAATCCCTTAGATAAAAAACCCAAATATAACAATAATGTGAATAACCAGACACAACATTTTAAAGTGGCTAGCATTATACAATTCTTTGCCGTTAAGCAATCATACTTTTGAATTTTGCACGCGCTTAGAACGTAATCTCGTTCGCATGCAACATCTCAATATTATAGACGCTCATTTTAAAGTCGTATATTACGAGCCGTTAAAAAAACTCAACAATTAAAAACATAGTTGTAAAGACACCAAGACTAACACTGTCTGATGAAAATGTACCGAATCAAATCGAAAGTAATCGCGAAAAAGAAAAGAAAATGGAACAAGAAACCCTCGGAACTTACATACACCAATTCGACCGAAATACCAAATAGACTATTCGGAAAATTGAAAAAAAAAAAAAAGGTCTTATCAAGCAAAAACACTCCGTGTTATTTAATAATGTTTGCCTGCGCATATTTGGGGGGGGGGGGGGTCACCTTGTATGTATTTTGGAAAAAAGGGGCGAATAGACATACGTAAGTGAGATTGCGTTGATTGATGTCTAGGGTGTACGTCGGCTTCATTGAAATAGGGCCTATGTAATCCTGGAAATTAAAATGGAAATGATTAGAATGAGCGGGTGGTGTGCTTTTAAGATCTGCCCTGCTCACCATTTATGGGACTTTCGAATGTATATGGCTAACAAATGGCTTATTGCCGGATCGATTTATGAGCCTTTCGTTGTGAAGTCTAGTTGGGGCAGCGTATACAGTTAACTAAAATAACGCTGTGTTATATCGTTAATAACACACCGTCTCTGTTTATTAAATTGGCTAAAGCTGCTTCAGTTGTGGGTTTATTCTAAGCACTTCTTGGCGACTTTTGTAGGCCAGACAGAGTTATTGGAATATCACCAATTATCTACAAATTTTACTTTGGAGAGATTAGCTAGAGTGACTCGTTGAGCTATAGCATTTTCAGGATTCTATTGCGGGCCTCAAGAGTTACCAGACCGAAGTTGGAGTTGGGGCGCGAAATTAGGCAGTGTTTTCGCGAGCCACCAACCTGGCCGAACTACGAGACCTATAGTCAGAGGACATCAATATAGAAGAACTGAGTAAATTAAAGCACTGGAGCTGAAACAGTGTTGAATACTTCAATGTAAACCCCAATGATGAGAATGAATAGAGTGAAAACCAGTGAGTGAACAAGCAAGAGAAAGAAAGAGAGAGTGAGAGGGGGAGATAGAGAGATTCCTGTCAATGTTTATTTATTGTACTGTTAAATGATATGGAAATAAACATTTTGGCTTTTTGAAAAAGACATTATGGTTGAAGTAACATTATACAGCAATATTATGTTTGGTTGGAGCGCACTTCAGTTTTATAACGTTTCATAAACAATATATATATATATATATATATGTATATATATATATATATATATATGTATTTTATTACTATTCACTTTCTTTCTAATTTTATCGTTGACTTTTTATCACAAATTTAAAGTTTGTGAGGAAAATAAAATGTTCGTCTTCTTTTGGTTCGACATTGGCATCCGTCAGTCTCGATAGACTATTAAGTTGCGCTGAGGACATGAAGATTTAATATGGAGATAAAATCTGAAAGGGCAAGTATCGAGGGTAAGTATGGAAAGCAAATATGGAGGTAAAATACGGAGAGCAAGTATGGAAGGGTATGGAGATCAAAATAGAGGGAAAGTATGGAGAGCATGTAAGCGGTCAAATATGGATATAATATATAGATAGCAAGTATGGAGGCCCAATATGGAGGGAAAGTTCAAGGGTAAAGTATAGAGAACAAATATGGAGGGCAAGTATGGAGGGCAAATATGGAGGGAATTATGGGGAGCCAGTATTGAGGATAAATATGGAGGGAAAGTATGGGGAGCTAGTATTGAGGATGAATATGGATGGCAAGTATGGTGGGCAAATATGGAGGAAATGTTTGGAGAGCAATTATGGGGCGCAAATATGGAGGGAAAATATGGGAAGCCAGTTTGGAAGGCAAATATGGGCGGCAAGTATGGAGGGCAAACATGGATGGAATGTAAAGAATGTGGAGGACAAATATGGAGGGAAAATATGTGGAACAAGTATGGAGGATAAATGTAAAGGGCAAGTACGAAGGCTAAATATTGAGAGAAAGTATAGTTTGCAAATATAGAGAACAAGCATTGAGTGCAAATATAGAGAACAAATATGAAGGGTATCTGTTACCCATGCATCAGAAACCTCTTTCCAGATCTGTATCAATTTGGACTTAGGTGTATTAAAATGACGTAAAAAGGGAATCCCATTTTGTAACTCGATAAAGTAAAAATTAATTTTCAATCTAAGTTAAGATTAGAATTAGAGCTAATGTATAAGGAAATGACGTCACGTACGGGAAGTCTCAAGTCGACGTGGTGGAAAAGTTAGTGAAATCACTCTCTTAGTTTTAAACTACGAAGGAAAGCGGACGTGTTTGAGACAGCTGTATAACACGAATCTATATTGTATACGAGAAAGAAAAAAACGAAAACCCTCAAAAGAAATGTTTATCACCAAATAATTGTAAGCTGTTGTTATTAATAACATTTACAGCCGCTGCTCTAAAAAAGAAGACGACGGCTGCTAAAATCAACACGACAGATGTATAGACTACTGTAACAAAAAGACAGAGAAAAGGGAGAAAAAGAAAGAGATCAACATTACTGTGACGGCCACGACTAATTACTACTGCTGCTTGTAAACATAACAGCTCGTTACACCGTACAGGTAATTTGTTGGAGACATGGATTTGGTCGACCGTAGCGCTACAGACCTCTCGCTACATGTCGCTGGAATAGACCATTGGAAAGACAAACACCGATAGACATGGTGCAAGTGTCATCGCAAGAGTTGCTCGAAAATTGCTGTATACAAACTCGAACTCCATTGGCGATCTCAGCTCCAGATTTTTCCTCACGGTTAATTTCCGAAAGAATTTCCTATGAGTATTAATTTACACCTCTCCAGGAGTTAGGCACAAGGCCAGTTTTTATCTTACTCCCACAAGTAAGATGTGACCCAAGGACCCGTCAGGAAAGTGGGATTTAAAAATTGCCTGGGCAGCCCCGTCGGCATTCCCCGGTAGGGGCGCCTCAGGCAGTAAGCAATAAACTTACTCCTCCCCAAAGAGGGGAGGCAAAGCCTGGGAAGGTGGACCTCCCAGGACAGACCCATTGACCGGCGTAAATCAAGACCCGAAGGCCAAGACAACACCAGTATGGGGTGCAGTATCCATCGGAACAGATACTACACTTTGATCTTAGCCAAAAGGCCAAGAAGGCAGCGGATATTTCAGATAAGAGTTTCCCTCCTTGTAGATGCGTTTGTCTTCATAGAATGATGAACCGCAGCTACTCAAAGCGTTGTTTTTTAGATGTCTATAATTCACCTTGGCCTTTTTCTCGTATCAATAGTAAAGGGTTCCACCAGCCTTTATGGGGGAAAGCTGTAATCAGCAAAGCGTATCCCTCCGAAGTAAACGACATAGAATCGTCGGTACCTCAAACGCCAAGAGATGTAATGTACTGTTTTAAATATTTAAAAAAGTGAGATGAGGTTCAGCTGATTATAATTGATTCGTCATTGATTCGTCCATATTAGGTGGATGGGTCATCTGTTCGTGAGCGAACACTGAACATCTATAGCGTGCAGACCATTCGGTGCCAGACGAGTTATTCGCTATAACAGATGTTTGTTCGAAGCGTTGTCGGTTAGAGACGTGCAGGTCTTGGTTCATTCATACACTATATTTCGAAACTTTTGGATTATTGTAGAAATCAGAATACGAGCAGTATCCTGTTCAAACTTTCACACTAACAGGCGAGGAACTGGACTTAGTGGTCAGAAGCTGTTGTAGACGCCCAACGTGCGATGCATTACATAGACAATAGGAGCCTCTCCCCATTTCCACTCCTCGACTATAACACACTTGAAACATGTTTTGTTACACAATCAAATACCTAAAATGGTTTATGTACTTATGTATTGTAAAAACTGTACTTGTTAATGAATAAATGCGAAAATATTTTCATTTATCACTATATATAACCATCAATAATACAACATACTATTTTGAAATATTGTATTTTTATATATATATATATATATATATATATATATATATATATATATATATATTACAGACGAAAGACCCATAAACACCTATTTGATTGCCTAATTTGCGTAACTATTTTAAACAGTCTATAATAAATTCATGTTTGGTGCTATTCATTTGTAATTTCATTGAAGTATTTGTTCTATATATATGCAACAGTTTGTCGATATTTACAGTAATTAATTAAGATTATTTAATATAAAAGGATAAATTACTAAAATCTTTCTTAAAATATTTGTTCATTAATTTTCAAGGGAAATAATTCAAATAAAACTAAGATCGCTGGTTTGAAAGAAAAATACATATCGACAAGGCATAATTAAGAAGAGTTCATACAGAGAGGGGATAGGGTAATTGCTTGCTTGCTCTCTTTTTCTCACTCACACACACACTCTCGCGCAGATGAATCGATTCCTTTTTTCTTTTTATTTCTTTACGGTCTTATTTAAAAGATAAATAAATTTCATCAAAATTACCAAAATGTCAATATTCATCTTTTCATATGAATAAATGTAAATATGTGGAAGTTTTGTGTTTACAAGAAACTATGATTGAAATATTTATTATATAAATTTAAGCTTAAAGTATTTGAACTAGCGACATTTGCGTAGCGATAACAAACTGGTAAAACAAGTAAGTTTTAATATAAATGCAAAAATGTTTTCGAAGATAATTTTCACCCGAAACAACTTTCAAAAGAAGTTGCTATTTCGTTACAGTAAAATAAATATTTCATTCATTAGTTTAATCTTCTTATTTTACAAAAACCTGAACGTTTTGACTTTTTTAAAGCATTAATATTTAATTTTCGATTATTTTGACTACTATTCACATCTTAGTTGTTATTTTCACAACGTTTCGGTTGATGTAACTTTCGACCATTAAAAACCCTCGCCCAGCTAAAATTTTCGATTATTTTGATTACTATTCACATCTTAGTTGTTATTTTCACAACGTTTCGGTTGATGTAACTTTCGACCATAAAAAAACCCTCGTCCAGCTAAAATGTTCGATTATTTTGATTACTATTCACATCTTAGTAGTTATTTTCACAACGTTTCGGTTGATGTAACTTTCGACCATTAAAAACCCTCGCCCAGCTAAAAATTTCGATTATTTTGACTACTATTCACATCTTAGTTGTTATATTCACAACGTTTCGGTTTATGTAACTTTCGACCATTAAAAACCCTCGTCCAGCTAAAAATCGCTGTAAATAATTTTTCTTTCTTCCTCTGTGTACCTAAAACTAAATGGAAGTTCCATGAGGGATGTTTCTCTTGAAGAACTACACGTCTGTAGAATACAGTGCCGTGGGGCTGCTTCTCTGCATGCTACAACATGGTCGTCTTCAATTCTAATGTTAACAAATTCTTGTCGAGCCATCCTTTTGAATAATCGATAAACCATCGTTATCAATCCTCAGTGTTGTCTCACCGCATCCATGACAAACTCATTAACCCTTATCCTTGAGTGGCATTTGTATCTTGATAAGCGGTGATTAGTTAGTTCTTTAGAAGTTTTTTTTTATTTAAGTGAAATATTTTGAAAATCAGCACATCGTGCAATTTAAATGAAACATTCATTTATTTAATTTTTTTTGCAAGCTTTCGTTGTAGAACAACTTTTTCAGGCGAGACTGTCTTATAGTTTTTTTTCCTTTTTCTTCTTCCTCAGGAACATTACTACCGAACTCGGAAACCCATACCTCTGACCCAAACCCATATTTAGTCCACAGGGACAGATAGTTCTCGTTCCGTTAGCCATTGATAGGCACAACTGCCAATTAATCATTATATTATTCTTTCTCACTATCGTTTGTAGTAAGGTTTTAAGCTTTAACCCCAAGAAAAATGTCCCTCTGAACTGATTGTTAATCAACGTCCTTATTCCCTTTTTAATTTTTCGCTTCATAAAATATACATAATTTGGATTATTCGGACTACTGTTCTCATCTTGATTGTTATTCTCACAACGTTTTGGCCGATGTAACCCCTGACCTTCTTCAGATGCGTCATGTCGAACTCGGGAATCTGTAAGGAATTTTGAACGAAGGCCTTTACTAATTCACAGCGATAGCTTGCTCTCGTTCCGTCAGCCATAACTGAATAAAAGTCTTAAGTGTGCTTAGTATCACTCGCAGAGAAGATTAAACCTTTCATCCCCAGATGACTGTCACTTAGAACTAATTATTACTTGGCACTTATATCTGTTGCGCCACGGGCCCTTACAGTTAAATACCTCCGTGGATTAAATAAAGGGTTCCGTTCCACATTTCGTGCAGATTCCCTAGTTCGACATAAAGATCCCTCAGTTCGACAAGACACACCTGTAGAAGGTCAGAGGTTACACCGACCGAAACAGTGTGAGAAGATGAGAAGAGTAGTTCGAATAATCCAAATGACACAAATTATCAATCCTCAATTAAAAAATTCCACAACCTAATTTAGAAAAATTTTTCGTATTTTTTAAAATTATAAATAAGAACTTTTATGTGTAGATATATAAATAAAGCAAAAGAAAGTTTCTTAAGTATATATTTGAACTTGTGATGATAAAAGTTTGTTGATTATTTTGGGGTACGGTCAATGTGGTATGTGCGTGCGGATGTCTATAGCAATACGTTAGTGAGCCTGACTATAGTCAGACGCGTGTGTGGCAGTGATATATAAGCGTGAAAAGCTTAATAGTAGTGAGATAAGTTCAAAATAATATGTGATCAAAAGGAAAGACGGAGAGGATACTTTAATGTTCTCTAAAGAGTGTTGGGTGGGTTTGATAGATGTGACAGTGAAGGTTGGTGTCACGTCAAGCAAGAGTCTGGAGTCTGAGTTAGCTGCGATAAGCGAGTATTTGAAGTCAGGCGCCGTCGAAATCCTACTAATTGAATTGCGGTATTTTGTAGTTCTGATATTCTTGGAAACATCTCATGGGCTCACGAAAAACGCAACATTTTATTTTAGGAATGCAGCGCGGAGCCACCTGCGTACAGGCCATTTTAAAAACAATTTTTGAACGCCGGAGAGTGAACATCCCGTTTTCTCTACGTCACTACAATGATACTATTGAGTTATTGTGAAAATACTGGACAGTTTTTCGGCTCATTTTTTAATTTGTTTCGAGTGTTTGTAACTAATGTAAGGGACTAATGAGAAATGAGTGCTCGACTGTTGAGGAATTTTCGTTCATTTCCCAAATACGCAACGTTCATTTTATTCAACGTGAAAACTGAGAATAAACATTTACCCTCTCAATGTATATACCCCGACCAACAAGACTAGTAGCAAAATTCTACCCCTTCACTGTAGAGGTCACCAGATACCGGGAAACTATACTTTAATAACTTATTTTCTTGGACTGCCAGCCATCGGAATTTCCTTTCTTGTTCTCTGTTTCTCCGTCTGTATCAACATGCAGAAATTTAAATGTAATGTGAACAAGCACCTTGCTGCGCAACTCCTCACATAGAATGCCCCTTATTAATCTGGCCTCTATTCACAGTAAACCTTTACATTTCAGTGGCAATATGTCCTTTTGCAGGTGAATAAAAGTTTTAAAAAAATGTTTTCTATAAAACTTGAAATACGCAAAGAAAAAAAAACAGAAATATAACTGAATGGAGAGTTATTTTCACGTTTACTTCACTCTTTTCGTCTTAAATTTGCCTGTTAACGCAAATTGTAATTATCGCATGAAAGAGAACGCGTCTTTTATCTTCTCCAGAGGATTTGGCTTAGCTTGGGCCATGTCGATGTATATATGCGTACTCATTCTTTGTAAATCAATCTTATGCTTGGCTACCTTATCAATGTCTTTTAATTATCCCTTCAGGGCAGCCGTTCAACTATAGTTTCAGTTTCATCTCGAACTTTGGGACACATGAGATGATCTAGAAGTCCGCGATAAACCACTTCCAGATGATTTCTAGAGCTTCTAGACACAGAGCTAAACTATAAGTCTCGCAGGTGATTCGTGATACGTTTTAATATAGATTCACAGTACACATTTCCATTTTTTTTACTAATGAGTAACCACCTATCAAACCCAAAAGCAACTCGAGGAAAAATGTTAATGATATGAATAGACGGTCGTTTTAATGATAAAGAATATAATTCGAAGATTGAAAATGTTGAATGGAATGAACAAAGGTTGATTACTTATGGGAACGGTTTATAAGTTGAAATTAGATTTGTCTTCGCACAAGGGAAAAGTTAAACACAATAATGGGGGTTTAATGTGGGAGATATCGACCCCCCCGCCCCAGAAGATGCACTCTGAATCAAACAAAAATAATAATTCGAGGGTTTCTCCCCCTCCAACCGAGGATAGAACAATAGTACTCGTTGATCATAGTCACAAAAACCTGCAAGTACACGAATTGAACTGTGATCCCGAACTTCATGTAGAATAGACTTTGTGTGAATCATATGAGATGATGCGAGAAAACTTGATTCTGGTGCACAGCATCATTGATGAGAATTGGAATCTACTTTGAGAAGAGTTTTTCACCCTAGCTCAATGTTGTGGTTTGATCGCGGGCACCAGCAAAAGATGTATCACCGTCGCTTTCGGCTCAAGAGTAGAAAGGCACCAATGTCTGTCCGTGTTTCTGCTCCGTGGAACAATCTGCCAGAGAAGGTCGCAACGATGACTACCATATCCAGGTTTAAAGCGGCCTTAGACAAACATTCAGAGTGTGTATGCATGTAAATAGCTTCCATCTGTCTCTTTACATGACTTGTTGCACTATGCTGTTTTTTTGCTAAATAAATTTAATTTCATTTCATCTGTAATTAAAAGATTCGAAGAATTAGGCTGCATTCATTAGATTATGAGTAATTCTTGCGCCGTGTATTTTGCTGACATTTCATGTGGGAATTCCTACTTAACACACTACTATGTGTGGAGCTTTTGATGCATAAACGAGAATGGATATTCTTGAGGTGCGCCCATTCGGTCTGCTTGTTTAAAAGCGAAAATTCTATTTCAAACTTAAGCTTCACAGAGCAACAAAATGCTATTTCAAATTTAGATGGGACAGCCAACAAAATGCTATTTCAAACGTAAGCGTGACAGACCAACAAAAATACTATAAAAACTTAATTATAGCAGACAAACGAAAATACTATTTCAAATTTAAGCTTGATAGACCATCAAAATGTTATTTCAAGTTTAAGCGTGACAGTCCAAAAAATATGCTGTTTCAAACTCAAGTGAGACAGACCAAGGAAAATTGTTATTTCAATCTTAAGTGTTACAGACCAACGAAAATATATTTTGAATTTAAGCGTGACAGACCAACGAAAATGCTATTTCAAAATTAGTTAAAGACCAACGCTAATGCTATTTCAAACTTAAGCCTGACAGACAAAGAATGCTATTTCAAAGTTAAGTGAAGCAGACCAACAACATTACTATTTCAAACGTCAACGTGACAGACCAACGATAATACTATTTAATACATAAGCGAAAAAGTGAGTTTGATCTTGAGTATGAGAGACCAACGGAAATGCTATTACAAACTTAAGCCAGACAGACCAATGAAGATATTAGTTCAATCTTAAGCCTGACTGACTAACAGATTTGCGGTTTCAAACTTTAGCCTGTCAGACAGACGAAAATGTCTGTTCAATCTTAAGCCTGACAGACGAACGAAAATCCTATTTCCTAACAAACCGACGAAAATGCTATTTGAAGCTTAAGCCTGACGGACCGATGACGAACAGACAATCTTATTTAAAATGCTTGGGCGCATCTTAAATAAGATACAGTCATTCAATCTACGTATTTAACGATTAAAATTCTATTTGAAATGTCAGCGTGACATGACACCGAAAAGGGCTATCTTAACCAACTGACGAAGCTTCTCGGAAAGATTCAAGGGCGCCTTTCAAAATGAAACACAAAAGAACTGCATCAAGCCGTTCAAATGTTCTTTTCGTATATTTTAAATCCAACGTTTTTTTAATTAATGAGTGTTGATAACGTTTTTCTGAATGGAGCGGAAGTTGTTTCAATTGAAGCATTTTCGTGCGTCACGAACGTGATTGAAATATTAAAAAAGGTTACACAGCCTCGTTTTTTCACCTCGTCATAAATAATGAAAATGTCAGACTACATATTTTCGTCAAATTTGTCGCGACTGAGAGAAACTAACATTTCGAAAATTTCTTTAAATTACTGAATGGAATCAACAAGTTCTGACTGGTCTATTCTATAAACTACAGGATCTGAATGATTTAAACAAAAAACAACTTAATTTATTATTCGTATATTCTGACGGGCGATTTGAAATAATGAAATCATTGGTGATCTAAGCTAACAAAAAAGTCATCCATATAATAATACGTTAAGGCATTTCATGTTCGTATGTACGTTATCACCTTTCACACACCTTTATAAAATGAGATCGTCCGATCAGCAAAGATGGTGATTAGTGATGAATCTGATGATGCGCAGATAAAACAAATACGTGTATGCTTAGTTAAATATTTACTGTCATTTGAAATTATAATAACCAGGAGAATCTTTAATAAATGAGTTTTCTATGACGCGTCTGAGACGTAAAGCCCCTATACGAAATCATGGCTAATAATGTGTCCGGAAATTCTCTAATTGCCCGTTAGTCCCATGTGATTAAAATGAAATAAATCGACTAATCAATAATTAAATCATGTGAGTTTCAGCTGATGTTTGCAAAACTAGAAGACGGAAGTCCCGCGGCCTTCATGTAAAATCGAGTCATTAACTATCGTGATTCACGCCACACTCAGACATAATGGCCGCTATCCTCTACTCTATAATAAAGACTAATGTGTGTGCATATATATAGCAAATCATTTAATAATTCATGGACCTGGCGCCACGAAGAAGAATTCATAAGCTTTTATAAAGTACTAACCTTCCAATGGCACGTGTCTGAATTTGAGCCGAATCGGATTATTAGTTAACAAATTACAGTTATTTAAGCGAAGCAACTGTTGCCAATTTTAAAACAATGAAACAATCTGAATTTCGTGTGTTGATAAAGTATTGCTTTCTGATGGGAAAAATACTGTTCAAACAAAGAAGTGGTTTGATAGATGCTATTCGAACTCTACTCCATCGGAAACGACGGTTTGAAGATTGTTTGCCGACTTAAAACGTTGTCATGCAGCCACAAATGATGCTGAAAGTTTAGGTCTCCCAAATTCGACAGTCGTCCCGGAAAACATGAAAAGAATTCACAAACAAAATGAAGTTGTCCCGGAAAACATAAAAAGAATTCACAAACAAAATGAAGTTGTCCCGGAAAACATAAAAAGAATTCACAAACAAAATGAAGTTGTCCCGGAAAACATAAAAAGAATTCACAAACAAAATGAGGTCGTCCCGGAAAACATAAAAAGAATTCACAAACAAAATGAAGTTGTCCCGGAAAACATAAAAGAATTCACAAACAAAATGAAGTTGTCCCGGAAAACATGAAAAGAATTCACAAACTTTTTTTTTGTCGATCGTAAAATGAAGTTGCGGACATAGCAGATGAGTTGAGGATATCAAGAGGCATTTTGTATTTTGCATGAATATTTATCAATGAGAAAGCTGTGTTTAAAGTGGATGCCGGGTTTACTCAAAGTCGACCGAACACAACAAAGCGTCGCCTATTCAGAGCGTTGTTTGCAACTGTTTGAACGCAACAACACTAGATGGTGTGTCAATATGTGACAACATGGATATAGCCGGAGTCAAATCAGCAGTCAGCTGAGTGGATCAAAGACGCAAACATCAACAGAAAAGGTTTTGACCTCCGTATTTAAGGGTTGCGCAAGGTATTTTGTTCATCGATTACTTTGAGAAAAGAAAAAACTATCAATAACAATATAGCATTATTGATGCATTTAGAGGAGGACCTCGTTGGCAACGATGCAAAAACTACATGAATTGCACTTCCGTACTCACCCTATTTTCCAAATGTACCCCCCAAGAGACTACTAATTGTTTGAAGGCTTCAAAATAATACTTCAGAGAAAGAGATTTTGTTCCAATAAAGATGTGATATTGTAAAATGTGGCATATTTTTAGGCCAAGGACAAATCGTTCTACAAAAAACACATCGGATTGTTAGAGAAGCGTAGAAATCCGTGTATAACCCGAGAAGGAGACTATGTTGATGATTAAAGTCGAATTTTGATGAACAGTTGTCGCTTTATTATTTAGTTCCTGGACTCATTGAATTATTTAAGAATAAATATTTAAATTATTATCCACATACGTATGCGTTTCATCCTTGCGGAGGCATCAGTGTGGACATAACTGTTTAGCTTCGTATATCAATAACTTACTGTTTTCGGGGGTAAAAACCTGCACTCCTGCAGGTCTAACGAGTAACTGCAACTAACAAGGAGGACCTTATACAGACAAGACAATCCTGAGGAACAATCTTTTCTGGGTTCTGTGCACAAGTCCGACCTGCTTAACGACAACATCAGCAGACAGGGCATAAGAAAACCATCCAATCATTTTGTTGATCCTCATCATCATCATTATCATCATCATCATCAGCAGCAGCAGCAGCAGGGTAGCTGGATATATTACTCAGTGTGGCCGCTTTTAACTCGGACATTTTACTCTTTTATTATTTTTGTTCAGTATGTTTGAAGAGATCAAGGAGCCCCTCTTTGGACTAACACTTTATTTCGCTATGAGTTAAATTTATATCTGAGGCTCTCTTAAAGATAGATGTTGTCTCTTTTAGGGCTGCTATCTGTACTTCTCTACAGTTTGGTCTTCCGATGATTGTATCTAAGTACTTTATTAGATGTTCTTTCATCATACCAGTTGCCCCTACCACAACCGGTATGATATTTCTTTATTTCAGGGACCATGCGTGCCTGTGTTCAATAAATGAAGACACGCAAAACTATGCACTTTCTCAGATGACGACGTTAGAATATACGTTATATTATTTCACAACTCATGCATTAAACATATTCCAAACAAATCCATCATAAAAACGAAAGGCTGAGACCAAAACTGCAGTTAACGCATTTATTACAGTTGACAATTATGAAAGACAATAAAATATATTTAGTTCTTATTCTATTCTTCATTTTGGTGGAGCCCCACGGGAGAAGTCCAACAGCGGTTGTATCCGTACTACTCCCTGGTCCCTTTCGGGCACAATCAAGGGGAAACAATAGACAGAATCAGAATCTGTTCCTTATAACGCCATCGGAAACTTATCACCTTTTCGGGCCAATTCATTACTTTTTGGTGTCATTCTGAGATCCATTTCAATTTATTCTGTAACATCGAGTGTTGAGCCTTTCCTTGTTTTGCACAAGTTTAATTAAGATGCAACAAATGGACAAATACAAGCTTTAACTACAGCCTGTAAAGGGGAAGATATGAATCCCGAGTCAGCTATTTAAAATCGAATCGCTAATAATAGAGACTCACGCCTTTGCAATGAGGCGTATTTACTTAATTAGGAAAAAAAAAGAATACCCCACATTTTACCCGGCACAATGAACTAATAACGCCCGCCATATTGTTATAATGTCATAACGCTGTAAAAAAAAATTAATTGGCAACTGTTCCAACAGATGTGTCCACTGAGCGTGGGCCATACAGATGTGTTCGTGTGTTTATCACTTTTAGAAATAGAGACGACGATTGTCACAATCATTAAATGATGAGAATAATTAATCCAGGCAGCATGTGTAAGTCTTAAGTTTAGGGTTATAAAACCAGAAACGGTGAAAATATGCAGATACAAATTTAGACAAATTAGGATTTACTACTTTACTGGAGAGAAAAGTGAAAAGTGATTCAATTGAAACTTGAAAATAATTAATGGCATTTTTAACTATAGTGTGTATTGTTGGTCCCCCGACTTATAAAATCGGAGGACCTATGTTTTGAGGTATTTCCGTCCGTCTGTCCGTCCGTCCGGACTTTTCTCCGCAACCATCCATTAAAATTCTCTGAAATTTTGCATGAACTTGTAACTTTGGTCAGGTTAGAAAGTTACATTCTCCGATTTTTGAAAAAAATTCTGGTTAGCCCCCCAGGGGGTCAAAAGGCCCCAAAATTGTAAAAAATGACATTTTTTGCCCCATAACTTTTCATCCATCCATTCAATTTCTCTGAAACTTGGCCAAAATGTGGAGTCAATTGTTCCTAATAGAAAATAAATATCGCTGACCTTGGTAACAATCTGGTTCGCGGCCCTATGGGGTCAAAAGCCCCCTAAAATGGCAAAAAATGACCCTGTTCTCCCATAACGTTTGATCCATCCATTCAATTTCCCTGAAACTTAGCCAAAATGTAGAGGCAATTGTTTTGGATATAAAATGAGCATCCTTGACCTCAAAAAAATTCTGGTTCACGCCCCCAGGGGGTACAATAGGGGTCAAAAATGCCCCAAATTGCCTAAATTTATTGCATTTTACACTCGCCACATCGAGTCACATACAGAGGGGGGGGGGCCACGCATGCGCGGCTTGTTTTTGAATATTTCTCCTCGATATAGAAATTTATTGTCAAAGCAGATTTCAGCAACTAAATTGATTAATCATTATTAATTAGTAAAAAAAAATCAATATTTTTTTTACTAATAGAGTCATAATTTCTTTTGCAACAATTTGCCAAATCAGTTTAAATAGTAAATGTCAAGATAGAATTAGATGATTTTGTTTTGGAATTTTTTGGATGAGGATTGATAATTTGTATTATTCGGACTAGTATTCTCATCTTGGATGTTATTCTCACAACGGTCCACAAGGACTTGTGACGTAACGGATACAAGTGTTGAATAATAATCATCTTAAAGTGAGAATCTTCTGGAGGTTCAATCCTCTGTGTGAGCAATTATAAGAATGCAATTACGAATTACTTAAGACTTCTACCCGGCTGACGGAATAAGTGCACAGATTCCCGAGTTCGACAGAAAGAGTTCCGAGTTCGACGAGACGCACCTTAAGAAGGTTGAAGTTTACATCAGCCGAAACGTTGTGAGAATGGCATACAAGGTGAGAACAATTGTCCGAATAATCAAAATAATCAATCCAGAAATAATCTATCGATATACTATTAAAAGTTAGGCTAGTTTGGGAGATTTTCCTACGCAAATAGACACCTGCAATTGATTGAAAACTGGAACAGGCATAGTACACCCTACTAAGGCAGTAGTTTTTAAGATGATCATACCCGAGTTCGAATCTCACCTAAGTTTAAGAATTGTTAACTAGATACGTGATTTATAAATTTAAAGAAATTAACACAACATAATGACATAAAAACATGACATAAATATTTTTTAAACTATGACTATTTTTGTGATAATCCGCAAAAACAGTAGAAATAAAGAGTATTCTGCATTAGTTCACAGCGAAATCTTTTTGCACCAAAACATAATTTCTAATGTCTTTTTTTCCATAAAACAATACGTAAACACATTCATCGTAGTTACTTACTCTCTCATGCAAAGATTAAGTGGTGTAATTATTTCTACGAAATTTCACAAATATATTTCTTCGTACTAATTATAAAACAGTAGAAATTAGGTTAGATGGAAATTGACATTCCCAGGCACTGTACCAAGACCTCTCAAAGAGCGGGTATAAACAGATGAAACTAAAACGAATTGATATGACCCTTTTTTCGAACTGTGGCATGAAATAGTTAAGAAAAGTTGACATAAAAATTGATATTGTTTTCGTGTCTGCTTTCAAAATATCGACTATGTGAATCAGATTTGCCTTCATTTTGAGATACTTTTTTCATTACTTTCTTTTCGTTTTCTCTTTGCTTGCTTTCTAAATCTTATTACTAGATGAACTTAAAAAGCAGTGAATCGGTTAATTTAGTACCGATTCTCAAATCGAAGGATGGACGCCATTTTAAAAATGAAACTTCTATGAATAAGTCTCCACCAGTGATATAAAAAGTACATAAAAGGGGAAGAAACGCGTTTCATTTTTTACCCCCAAAATAAATGTATATGCATATTAATATAGTATTAATAGTGTAAATGTTGTATGTATAATCATTTTTAAGGGTTGGAATGAAAAGATACTTACAACGAGTTGTTTACAAAAATAAATAATAAACAAATAATGATCATCATGATGATGATTATGATGAGAATAATAAACTACTACTACTACTGCTACTACTACTACTAATACTAAAATTATAATAATAATAATAATACCCCCATCCACCCCCAAAATAAAACCCCGCAAAGGCACCAACATCGGATGATATCACAGAAAATGTTCGTGGAGGATCTGAGAGAATGGAAATACCGAGGAGGGGTATTACAATCCAGACTCGACTTGAAGGGCATGGAGTGTACTGGAATTCTGAGGAGGCTTATTGTTACTCAAATTCCAGGGAAAACGATCGTTACAGCGACAGCAATGATAAATTGTTGGTGTGGGAACTCAAAGTCAGTCGCAATGGTGATCGAAAAGAGCGAATAGTATTGGAACTCTAGGTAGATGTAGACTCCAGGCAGCACCACCTCTTTTTACGAGTGAGTGATCACTGGAATGACTTGGGTGAAAATTCCAAGTGAGTAAGACATAATAATGAAGATAATAATTCGCTTTTTTAACGGATATTTTTTTAATATAGACCCTTTGTTTGTTTTTGTATTTGTACGACCATAATGCACTATCCTATGTGTTTTACTAGGTATATAAAGCTCGTTAGCAATTGAATAGCACTTTTACTTGGAGATATTCGAACTGAAATGAACCCGGAAATGAGATGGCCACCACCGGATGTCAATTGAGACGGTCATGATATCTACATCAAGAGCAGTCGTTCAAAACATAAAACATACGCTTTACAGGGGAGCAATTAAATTTAAAAAGGGAAATTGCGCGCGTCTGGGTCCATTTTTTTTAATTTTGGGGAAGGGGGGGATTCTCTGTCAAGTATGTGTTTCTTATCTTATGTAGTTTATGCTTAACGTGCTATTTTTAGTAAATAATTTGGGCGGGTAAAAAGGTTTTTATATTATTCGGATTATGCGAAGATGTGAATATTTACACTCTGGATCACATTTTAACTCTTAAATGCTTGTTTTTCTGTATTGGCTTGAAAAAAATGTTATCAAGTGAAAAAGGTTTCATAGGGGTGATATAAAGTAGTATAAATGGTTTTTGGCGAAAAAATTATTGCAAAAAAGAATATTGCAAATGTGTAACAAATGGCGTAATATTTCACATGCATAACAAAACACATCTAAATAATCATAATACACTAAAGAATCAAAAAAATAATTTTATCACGTTGGGGAGAAGTCGTCCTCTCTCGACTCCGCACATTTATTCCTGCTTGAGCAGAAGGACCCACCACTTTATGTTAGGATGTGTTGATTTTGCTCCCATGCGACGAACATACTATAATGTTGGTATTACGAAGGAACTATTTAAAGACATCCGAGTAGAAATCATGATGTCCTTTCTGAAAATGGTGGATTTATACTCAAAACTGTAACATCTATAAGTTCAATGAACTAAACTTCCCGACGAAAAAAATCAATTAATTGCAGACTGTTTACTCAAGAAATATACACATATAAAAGAAATTCATTCAAATTTGTTAAACATTTTAAAATATTATGAACCTCAAGCAGAAAATCCTTTTACCAATATACATGGAGTCGATGTGCCGTAAAACAAGACAAAACAAAACAAACTTACCATTATAATGACCAGATTTTAAAGTTTAGGCTTTTGAATAAGGCAGATGACACACCGATGACACTCGCCCGTGACATCGAATATACTGATTATCTATTTAGCGGGTGTGCTGATGCAGCATCATACTAATACCTACTCACACTTGCAACAGGCTCGTTGCAGATATGAAACTAGTTGCAGTTTGACACATTTTCGTTGAATTTTATATTAAATAGGCATTTTGTTGGAATGTGTCCTATTTGAAACAAAAAGCATTTAAGGGTTAAAGTTTTATACTCTTACGTGAACTAATAAAATACATTTCTAAACTCCTAACTTCTAAAGGTTGGTTCCGGTTCCGTTATAGGATCGTCATATTGTAAGTTTGAATTACGTAATGCGGCGGGAAATTTCCGGCGGGAAATCAGAAAAAAATTTTTTTTTCGAAAGTTTTCCTGATAATATGAATTTTTGGTGTCTAATCGATATCAATTTATTAAGTAAAGAAATAAATGAAACAGAAGGTATGGAGGGCTCTAAATTCGCCCAAACTGGTTTTAACCGGTTTTGAGAATGGCTAATACTTAAATTCGGTTTTGAGAACTAGCGTTTTTTGCGAGCTCTATCATATAATATATTGTCTACTGGCTTACAGACATAAGCGAAAATTAGTCGCACGTACATTTCTATTGGAAAGTATAACGACTCAAATAATCCAAAGACTTTCCGATTCCACCTCTTCGAGGTAATTCCCTTGCTCACAAATAAATCGTGGTTAATAATGTATCCGAAATGCTTTAATTGGAAGGCAGTGGCAAAGTGTGATTAAGATCAAATAAATGGACTGATCAATAATTGAATCATACGAGCTTTAACTGAAGCCTGAAAAACTGGAAGATATCAATCTCCAGTCAGCCATTTAAAATTGAATCACCAATAACAGAGAGTTACGCCATTGCATATGACGTTTTCTCTCTTAATTAGAAAAAAAAAGAATACTCCACTTTTCTGGCCACACTCATCCATAACGGCGACCATATTGTATTAGTTTTCATCACGCTATCAACATTCATTAATTGGCAACTTTGCCCATAAATGCGATCACTACGTTGGCGAAAAACGGGCGTGTTCGTGTGTTTATCGCTTTTACGAACAGAGATGACGTTTTTGACTAGTTTTATTGTTGGCCCAATCGTTAAATCCTGGAACACATGAATCCAGACAGCACATCTGACTTTTTTTTTCATCAAGTCTTTAAAATTTACCAAGGGGTTTGTGTTGTTCATATCAAGCGATGATATGTCATCGACAATCAGTCCGCAGACTCTGGGATATTTTTGAGTTGCTGATCTTGGCCCTGTCGAGCTGAGTTTTTGTTCTGTGCAGTTCCAGGAGGTCCACCCTCCTTCTTTGAGAAGAGGCTTGTTTATTGCTAATTGCCTGAGGCACCCTTACCGGGAATTGACGACAAGGCTGTTCAGTCATTTTTTGTGGGCCGGAATACACACACCTCTTTTGCGTTGGCTTTTCAAACTCCACCTTCCGATGTTGTGTCATATGTTGCCGCGGTGGAAGGGAGGTAAATACTGAGTTTTTAAATTTATGTTCATTGTTCGAGAATATTTAGCAAAGATAATAGGAAAAAAAACCCACAAATAAATAAGGACAATTAAATTTTAAAATTATAATACTTTTAAAGGTTTCTTGGCAGTTTAACGCTTGTAGAAAATCTCCTAACGTTTGCGCTTGGCCTAACATATACCATTGCTGCCTATGTATTTATTGTGACCATTTAAGCACTAATACCCTTGGTAAAGCTACAAACCTGCATTTTCAACCCAGCTACGAGTAAAATATAACCTTCTCTTTAATTAATAATTTATTGTCTTTAAACACGTAATATATATATATATATATATATATATATATATATATATATATATATATATATATATATATGTAGTCATTTATGAAAATATATTTATAGCAATTAAGCTACACATAGGCGTTCTTGTTTCGTCCTCGTAGGGAATCGCCAGGTTAAGCTTGACGATTCCCTACGGGTATAAATGCGTACGCCTCTGTTTAGCTTTAATTGCGATAAATATATTTAAAATATGAATATATGAAAAATATAATATATGAAATTGAATACGATCCACCCAGCACTACAGTTCACCATGGAAGAAGAACAGAATGACTCTTTATCATTTCTGGACGTTTTAGTGGAAAGGACGGGGAACAAATTCACTACAACTATATATAGGAAACCGACGTTTACGGGCCTGTATATCAGTTGGGATTCTTTTGTCCCTATGGGCAGAAAAATCAGTTTGGTCAAAGCACTTGTTCACCGCACACTTATGATTTGCACTGCTAGCAAACTTGCGGATGAACTTAGAAAGATAACTAATATTTTTTACTAACAACGGTTTTCCTGAGGGTCTAATTTCCAAATGTATTCATCGAAGACTTGCGAAATTTAATGCCAACATTTTCTTTGGTCCACCCAAATGTCCCGTTTATTTGAAACTTCCTTTTATTGGTTCTATCAGTAAAGGTTTTTCGGATAAAATTTCATCGGTTGTATCTCGTTGTTTTTATGCAGTACAGCCCCGTATGTTGTTTGGCACCAGAACTGCCTTCCCAGCTTTTCAGAAAGATGTACTACCAACACTATAGAAAAGTTTGATAATATATAAATTCAAATGTCAGTGTGAAGCTGACTATGTTGGTCGTACTCTTCAGCGCTTGGAAGTCAGAGTGGCCCAGCATATCCCTGCATGTTTTTGCAGATCACGTGTCGTAAAGATGAGTATATCGACGGACGCATCCGGGTCTCCACAAAGAACATCCGGGCGTTAACAGAGCACACCCGGGCGCTTACAAGTCTACGAGTCAGCCATTGGACAGCACTTGTATGATAATAAAAAGTGCGGTGAGGCGTACTCCGATGGATGTTTTCGCATTGTGCATCAGGCCCGTTCCAAACACCATCTCAAGGTTTTGGAAGCCTAGAGTGTAACAATGCGAAAGCTATCGCTCTGTAGGCAAAAAGAGTTGTCTCACAAATTGGACTTATTTAAAGACTTCTATAAAAAATACTTTGTCTATTATGTCCATATATTCCATTTCGGTTTATAATGGCGATATTCAATCTCCCTGATTTTTTTCTCTCCACGTTACTCTTTTCCCCGTTTTAAAGCGATATTCGCCGACGTTTCCCTTGACAATGTGTCGGTTGAAAGGTACCTTGGGCTTTACTCTGTCAATTTTAGTCGATCTTTTTAAATTCTTTTTAAAAGTTTTTAATCGAATGTCTTCCGACGATTAAATATATTACTATAATTTTCCTTTCTTTTTTCCCCCCTGTGATATTGTCCTCGACTCGCTATGACTCCGTTCATCCTATTTAAAAGCTTGATATATATATATATATATATATATATATATATATATATATATATATATATATATATATATATATATATATATAGTCTAAAGAAGCTTTGAGTCATTTTAAACAAAAGAGGAAAAAAAGGAAAATGCAGTTTAAATTCCCAGATAAACTAACTAAATCCAAGATATCGCAGACTTAGCATTCGTTGGAAAATTCATAAATAAAAAAGGAGGGGTTCAAGTATCTAACAGTGAAACAAAAACAGGGGACCTTAACTTAAGTGTGAAATATTAAAACGGGGATCATCAGCTGTTTACCATGTAACTGTTTCGGAGATTTATAAACAGGACAGTTATAATATTCATGGCTATATATATATATATATATATATATATATATATATATATATATATATATATATATATATTACAAAAGATCAGAACAACATCGTAACCGTCGGTTTAACATCCTAACAAGGGGGACCTATAATAGGCCTAATTATTGGACTTTCTGGATTTTTCTTAATAATCGAGGACTCGTCTGAGTTTTTCCCCACTAACATTACACACACCCACAAATATATATATATATATATATATATATATATATATATATATATATATATATATTTATATATATATATATATATATATATATATATATAGAGAGAGAGAGAGAGAGAGAGAGAGATAATGTAGTCATCCATAGCAAGTTGTTTCGTCGTTTTACGACTCATCAATGTGGCTAGACGCAATGAAGCACACCAACCCCGAGATTCGAAACGTAGAAGCAAGTTACTACCAACAGTAACCACTGGTATCACGTGCTCTACCATCTGACTTAACACACCCGCCACTAGGAGAGGAAGATATTGTATCGTTTTCACGTGAAATTATTCATTTGTTTTCATTTTACGATACTGATAACTGAGAGGACTCAATTCTTTTTACAGAAGAGTATTGCATTACGCTAAGTGGAAACAACCATTTCCTCCACCAGACTAGAACGTTGGATCTTAAGAGTCAGTGGTGACTGACCGAAGTTCGTGTTGCGCAACTGGAGAATCAACTTTATATAGTCACACTGATGTGTGTTAATGGACAGGAAACTTGTGGATATAGAGAATATTTGTAAAATAATAACATAAGCTTCACACAAATGATGAGAAAGACAAGGTTCAGTTTAGCAAATATGAAAGATTCTTCTCTTGAAATTAGATTATCTTAAAAACTTAGAATTTCGTAAAAATAAATATGATATATTTTCTTCTCATTCACGTAGTTGTCTCGGTTATCGCGGCAGCTAAGCTGTTGGATGTTAACAGTTAGAGGAGACAGAGGTCTGAGCCTTATGCTATATATAATCACACTTAACGAAGACAGATCATGCATGTCTAGTGCTATAATATATATATATATATATATATATATATATATATATATATATATAGTCTTCCATAGAGTGGTGTTTGGCGTTTCACGACTCATCAGTGTGTTTAAACGTAGTGAGGCGTAGAGAAAGAAAGAGTGTGTTTCTGTGTGTGTGTGTGAAAGCGGGAGAGGGAGCACTGAAGATGATGTAAGAATTTCAGTCGATTGCTTAATATAGATAGTTTAAGTGTTTTGTTTTACTTCTTTTCGATCGCAATCGATTATCTAGAGCCGAACAGAAATAAAAGAATCGATTCAAATGTGCACCATATTGCAGTTAAGGTGATTCTCTTTGTACATAAACTATTGATTTTCTTTTACGTAAACAAGTTTGTATACGTCCAAACCCACCGACGTCTGATAAATATGAAACTGACCGTTTTCCGTTTTATTTTAATTAACTTGTTTATTGTATTGATTTTCACGAATAATAGACAATAAATAATATTTAGCCATTGAAGCAAACCCGGGGTCGGGGCACATGGTATAGGAAGGGTCAGCGCCGTCGACGCTGGTGCCATTTCATGTCGTTGTAGCCACATACTCGCATCAATGTTTGACAAGGCGGGCCAGATGTTTTAATTGCTTATGGCATAATTCGGTCAAGATATCCTCCAGCTGTCGGCAATGTACGACGATGCCGGTAGCTCCAGAATGCAGGAGCATAGTATAATGGAAACCAGTGCAGTATATTACTATTACACAGCATAATCATGTTCACACATTGGTTCTCGTTAGCCAAAGTTAAGCAACGTTGAGCCTGGTCAATAACAAATGAGTGACCATTTGGCAATACTAGGCGCTATATGTAGGTAGACGATGACACCTCCATGCAAAAAACTGAAAAACTAAACATTGTTTAAATTATATCGGCTGACCAGGACATGCATGCGACGATGGACCGCTTGTGAATTAGGTATTCCCAAGAAACTTCCTCGTTCGGAGGAAGTCGACTGAACCCTCCACAAGCGCGTGCCGCACAAGTGTTAGATAGCGAAATGAGTATTTGGATAGAGGGCTTGAGTGGCTCCTCAAAGGTCGCAGGTGATCTAAAAGCGAAAGTCGATGAAACCACGTGACTTCCGGGCGGATGGTCCTCGGTCTCTTTTGGGCTGACAACTAAAGCAAGCTGAAGCAAACGTCGTCGATCCCGAGGAGTCCCGGCAAGTGTGGGGACATTCGCGGCGTACAAGGCACCTAAGGGTGACGAGACACACGATCTATCTGTCTATCTATCTGTTTATCGCTCTTTCTTTCGCTCTCTCTTTCTCTCTCTCTCTCTCTCTCTCTCCTTCTATCTCACACGCGTACGAAGTTTTCTGTTCCTGTTTTCTAACTTAACCTTTATAAACCAAATAACAATTCTCGGCTGCTGCTGCTGATGATGCTGCTGCTGCTGATGATGATGATGATTGCGACACAGAACGATCACAGCGACAACAATGATAGATCAGCCCACGTGAGTTTTATGAACAAACTGGGTTCGCAACAAAATGCGGGTGCATAAATGATTTATACACTGAAGTAAAAATACAAAAGAAGAGACCAATACGTTCGATATCGATTGAAAAGTAAACTTTGACCTTAATACTGCTGCATGAGTGAATTGGTGGGAAATCGACAGAAGATAACATACACTCAAAATGTACCGGGTGACATGAATATTCTAAGCGTAAAAAGTGTGTGGCTGGAAGAAGAGTAGTGATAAATTGTACGGTCACTCAAATAAGGCAGTCAGTGTCAAATAGTGATAGAAAAATGACGACCTAGGGAAGTAACAAACTTCATGTCCTAAAACGAGCGAGAAGGTTCCCAATAATTAAGGCGACCACTCTTTATCTTTGCCTGATACAGTCAAAGGAAAATTAACTATAACTGCTACATATTGAGATGGTGTTGAATAGTTCGGAGATGAGAAAATAAGTGTCAAGGGAGTCAGCAGTTCATAAAAAATGTGACCGGAAGACGAGAAGCAACAGATACGGATCACGTGACCAATTAGCATTGTCTTTCTGTATTGATTCGCGACGGACTCGGGTCGTATTTTTTTCTTTTGTGGGTGTCTATGCATCGAGCACCGTATATATTAATATACTATATAAAGTGGACTGTTTTTTCCCTGTACTTTTAGCGAGAGTAAAAAAATAACTACATGCATCATACACTACTAAAATACCCACTGCAGTACTCGTATTCACTCAATCGTGTTTGCAGCAACTTTCGAATAATTTCGTAAACATATAATAATTATTATCTTTATTCCTAGATCACTTACTCTCTCAACTACAGCATCCACATAGACAGTGGTTACTATATTTAGTCACTGCAAATTATCTACTGACACCGCTATTCCGAATTCACAACTGCAAGCCGCAATCAACAGAATATCTCTCCGGTCATAATTTTTTAAAAGTCAACATATTTTCATGTAAAACTTTATAATTAAAACTTGCTGATATTTTTTAAATGAAAATTAAATATAAAGTAAAAATAGATTTTTTTAAATACCTGTGATCTGACAGCACTGATTAGTAGAAAAATTCATATTTCAATGTTTCGAAAAGAATCCCACTTATTTGATCACTTATTTTTCTAAAAGAAAATATTTAAAATAAAAATAAAAAAAACTTTTCCTTTCATCATGTTTTAATTATGAAGTTTTACATGAAAACGATTTTGACTTAACAAAATTATGACTGGAGCGACAGTCTATTGATTGCGGCTTGCTGTTGTGAATTCTGAATTTCGGCACGTTAACACAGAATCGAATGTTTTTCTGGAGTTCCAAAAATAAAATTTACGGGACTAAAATATAAATTAATGGACACCTTTATTTGCTCATTTAATACACAACACAAATTTTATTTTAAATTAAAATCAGTTTGGAATATTTTCCCGGGGCAACACGGGGACACGGGTCCTGCTAGTATATTATAAATCGTTCACTGTATAATAGTATTTGATTACGCAAACACATATGTCAACCAACACACATATATATATATATATATATATATATATATATATATATATATATATATATATATATATATATATATATATATATATATATATATATATATATATATATATATATATATATATATATATATATATATATATGCTGGGAAGCCATGAAATTAAATACTGTCTTGTTTTTAAATTCCCGAAACAGTTTTTCATGGTAAACAACTGATGATCCCTTAAAATAGTGTTATAAACAAACTAATATAATAACTGTAAAAAATAAATTGACTTAGATGAGTGATTTTCCACTGAAAGACTTGGGACTAAAAGTTTTTTTGTTTTTTTTTAACATAGTTTTAATGGTTGAGAAACTTCCGAGACTATATATATATATATATATATATATATATATATATTCCATGATAAATGCAAGTATACTGAAATTATATGCCTTTAATAGGGTTAAGATGAAAATTCATATACACCATGAGGCTTCTGCACTATAGAAACAGGGGGGGGGGTCCTCTTGCAGTATAGGAACCTGAGGCTTCTGCGGTATGGTACCCGGGAGGTGCTTCTGCGGTATAGCACCCGGAGGGTGGTGCTTCTGCGGTATAGGACCACACGGCTTCTGCGGTATAGCAACCTGAGGCTTCTGAAGTATAGCACCTGGGGGTGCTTCTGCGGTATAGGACCACAGGGCTTCTGCGGTATAGCAACCTGAGGCTTCTGCGGTATAGCACCCATGGGGAGACGCTTCTTCAGTATACGACCACGAGGCTTCTGCGGTATAGCAACTGGTGGGGGGCGGTGCTTCTGCGGTATTGGACCGGGGTGCTTCTGTGATATAGGGCCACGAGGCTTCTGCGGTATAGCAACCGGGAGTACTAATGCGGTATAGGACCACAAGGCTTCTGCGGTATAGTAACCGGGGGGTGCTTCTGCTGTATAGAACAACGAGGCTTCTGCGGTATATATTTTTTTGAACTTGAAATATTTCTCAGGGTTGTGGGAGAGTGAAAAAAGTTGGGGGGGGGGGGGCTTTAGAGATTAGGGGGTCGGGGAAAATTTTAGGGGTCGGGCCAAATTTTTTAGGGGTCGGGCCCAATTTTTTTTTTTTAACTTAAAATATTTCTCAGGCTTGTGGGATTGTGAAAAAAAAGTTGGGGGGTGGTGGCTGGAGAGATTAGGGGTTCGAGGAACATTTTAGTCGTCGGACCAATTTTTTTAGGGGTCGGGCCAGATTTTTTTTTTTTTTTAACTTAAAATATTTCTCAGTGTTGTGGGAGAGTGAAAAAAAAGTTCGGGAGGGGGGAGTGCTGGAGAGATTAGGGGTCGGGGAACATTTTAGTGGTCGGACCAATTTTTTTAGGGGTCGGGCCAGATTTTTTTTTTTTTTTTAACTTAAAATATTTCTCAGGGTTGTGGGAGAGTGAACAAAAAAGTTGGGCGGAGGCTGGAGAGATTAGGGGGTCGAGGAAATTTTTAAGGGTTCGGGCCAAATTTTTTAAGGGTCAGGCCAAATTTTCTTTTTATTAACTTAAAATATTTCTCAGGGTTGGGGAGAGTGAAAAACGAGTGGGGGGGGGGGCTAGAGAGATTGAGGGGTCGGGGAAAATTTTAGGGGTCGGGCAAAATTTTTTAGGGGTCGGGCCAGATTTTTCTTTTGTAACTTAAAATATTTCTCAGGGTTGTGGGAGAGTGAAAAAAAAGTTCCGGGGGGGAGGGGGACGGGGCGCTGGGGAGATTAGGTGGTCGGGGAAAATTTTAGGGGTCGGGTCAAATTTTTTAGGGGTCTGGCCAAATTTTTTCTTTTTTTTTTAACATAAAATATTTCTCAGGGTTGTAAGAGAGTGAAAAACAGTTGGGGGAGGGGGCTGGAGAGATTAGGTGGTCGGGGAAAATTTTAGTGGTCAGACCAAATTTTTTAGGGGTCGGGCCAGATTTTTTTTTTTTGAACTTAAAATATTACTCAGGGTTGTGGGATAGTGAAAAAATGTTTGGGGAAGGTGCTGGAGAGATAAGGGTATCGGGGAAAATTTTAGGGGTTGGGCCAAATTGTTTAGGGGTCGGGCCAAATTTTTTTTTTTAACTTAAAATATTTCTCAGGGTTGTGAGATGGTGAACAAAAGTTGCGGGGGGGGGCTGGAAAGATTAGGGGGTCGGCAAAAATTTTAGGCGTCGGTCAAAATTGTTTAGGGGTCTGGCCAATTTTTTTTTTATTTTTGAACTTAAAATATTTCTCAGGGTTATGGGAGAGTGAAACAAAGTTTGGGTAGGGGGCTGGAGAGATTGAGGGGTCGGGAAAATTTTTAGGGGTCGGGCCAAATTTTTTAGGGGTCGGGCCAAATTTTTTTTTTTTTAACTTAAAATATTTCTCAGGGTTAGGGAGAGTGAAAAACGAGTAGGGTGGGGCTGAAGAGATTGAGGGGTCGGGGAAAATTTTAGTGGTCGGACCAAATTTTTTAGGGGTCGGGCCAGATTTTTCTTTTTTTAACTTAAAATATTTCTCAGGGTTGTGAGAGAGTGAAAAAAAAGTACGGGGGGGGGGGTGCTGGAGAGATAGGGGGTCGGGGAAAATTTTAAGGGTCGGGCCAAATCTTTTAGGGGTCTGGCCAAATTTTTTCTTTTTTTTTGAACATAACATATTTCTCAGGGTTGTGGGAGAGTAAATGAAAAATGAAGTGTAATAAAAAAAAACTAAAGAAGATAATCTTTTATATGAATAATTATGTAGATTTAAAATCTCATATTTTTGCGTAAAATAAAAGCAAACATAAGACTAGGTTATAGTTGAGATAGATAACGTGTTCGTATTGATGAGTCAGTCAAATTTTAATCAGGGTCGGCCGTCGTTTGTTAGACCCACGTAAAATAAAGGGTGCTAAAACCCTTAACGAAAGAGGGGAACATTTATTGATGGATGGAGTGGTGAAAATGGTGACAAAATAACAAACGATTCTAATTGGTTGAGAATTGAAGAAGTGACTTCTTGCCTATGAAAATTATCGTAAAATGTAAATTCATGAATTTAGCCTTAGGACTTCCTCTGGGAATTAAACAAAAACGTTTCTGTGCAACTGCAGGTGCATGATTATATTTTTATAGTTCTCTCTCTCTCTCTCTCTCTCTCTCTCTCTCTATATATATATATATATATATATATATATATATATATATATATATTTATCTATATTTAAAGAAGTAAGGCTACCAACATTTGTAATATATATATATATATATATATATATATATATATATATATATATATATATATATATATATATATATAAAGTTAAGTATGTATATATATATTTATATATTTTTATGCACAGGATAGTCTACTAAACTAATGGACGGATCATTATGCATTTAGAATATATATTCTATGCAATGCGGTGAGTAATATAGTCAGTAGACCCAAATTAAGCAGGATTCATTTGAATTCTAATTTTTTCTTAAGACCCCTTCAGACTAAACCTTAAATTTTAGACATTTTCTAGAATAAAAATCATCTAATGGATTTAAATCAAAATTGGAATAATAATTCTAGACGTAATGTTTAGTATGAACATATCTTTATTTTAATTTTCGCTATGAGACGTAAAAGTGGTGCAAAAACCTCTCTGTCTAGGGAATTCATTTTACCTATTCTTGGACGAGTATTGATCTAGTATATATATATATATATATATATATATATATATATATATATATATATATATATATATACAATTAATCTATTTTTGTGATATTCGCTTTGTTTTGTTGTGGAAATTGAACTTTTTGGGGCATTACTGTTTATTTTATTTTGTGGTTACTTACGAAAAGTATGTTCTGAAGATAATCCGATATTCTTAAATATTTTTATGTTTCATTATATGACTTAAAATAAACAGTGCCTTGAAACAGCAGTAAACAGTTTTAATACCTTATACTCTTATATGTCTCAGGACACGATTTAAAAATCATTTAAGCTGTCAAAAATACCGACACAAACACATGCACACACGTGCGTGTGTGTCTGTGTGATAATATGAACAAAAACAATTATTTTATATAGTTCAGATCGATTTTTACGAGAATTAATTTCCAAAACAAAATTAAGCTCAATATTCAACAATCGGTAGATCATGGGGACAAGTGTCTGTAAACATAAGAAGACATGTTAATATAGAAATATTTGATTAAAATAAAAAATAATAAATGTTACATTTTCGCTTATTTGGTTTTAAATCTGATTACATATTTTTCACTTGTCGATGCTTTTCAAGTAGCCCTAACAGATTTACTAAATACTTTTTATATATATATATATATATATATATATATATATATATATATATATATATATATATATATAGTTAACTTCAAACAAAGTAGGTCGCCACTGTAGACGTAATGTGCTACTGAGAGTTAGGGCGTAAGTTTAGGGAGTCATCCTAAGTTAGGAGTTGTGTAGCGAGATGTCTGTTTACATTAGTTTTACATTTCTGAATGTCGGTACAGTCGAGGAAACAGGGAACAGAGAAGGAGTTCGAGAGGTTGACAGCACGAGGAAAGAAGCTATTGGAGTAGAAGGCTCTTTGGCATCTGGGGACCTCCAAAGTAGATGGATGGGATTTAGCTGATTGTCGGGTTGGTCTATTGTATTTACGTCGAGGGGGCACTAGAGCAGCAAGTTCATCGGAGCACAACCCATTGCAGTACTTGTAAAACAGGCACAAGGATGCAACATTGCGGCGATGGGACAGGGGCAAGGGCTTGGTGGATAGTGAGGGACATATTAAGTTGGCGACTCTTTTTTGACCTTGTCTAAAAAGGAAAGACTAGTGGATGATGGATACCCCTAGATGTGACAACAATACTCCATGCATGGGCGGATGATGGCTTTATAGATACATAGGATAATGTCAGGTGTGAGAAGTTTACTAGCACGTTAGATGGAGCCGACCTACCTTGCAGCAGCCTTGAATGTTGAACTCTCAGGTAGGGTGTTATTTGCCATGGCAATCGGTGGTTGAAGAGGTTTCTTGTAGTTATTGAAGGAAAGGAGCTTAGGCTTAGCAGCATTAAAAGTTACAATCCATACATGACCCAATCCACTACAGCCTAGAGTTATTTTCTAAGGATTCGGCCATACCCTCGGATATGTGCACGTCTGTTTTGCTCACATAGTGAGGTTAGAGCATGGTGTCATCAGCAAATATACCCATCTCAGACTCAATGTCATCAGGAAGGCTGTTTATAAAAATCAGGAACAGTAAAGGTCCAGTAATACCATATGATTGAACTTTTAAGAGAATCCCTTTCTGCCAGACCTTGTCCAAGGCTTTGGATATGTCAAGCACTACCGCCCTAGCTTCACCTGTATTGTACAGTGTATGATATATACGTTCAGATATGACTGTTAGGATATCCGCAGTAGATCGTTTTTGTCTAAATCTATACTGATGGTCAGAAAGAAGTTTAGCATTAACTAGATGTGGACTATCGCTAGATTGATTATGGATTTTAGCAAATATCGGGAGTTGACTTATTGGGCGGTAGTTCTGGGGGATCAGTTCTATCACCAGAATTCTTGAAGACTGAGGCAATTTTCCAGCTATCAGGGAAGCAGGATTACGCGAGGCATTTGTTGTAGAGTTTGGAGAGGACAGGGGCCAGTTCAGCGGAGCATTTCTTTATTACTATTACTGGTATAAGATCAGGCCCACAAGCTTTCGAGGTGTCAAGGTTTTTTATGATGTGCATGATCAGTGATGGGATGATGACCAGATTTTCAAGTGTGGTTTCAGTCCGCAATGAGAATTTATGGGAGGGAGTGGTTTGCAGAGTTCAAATTGGAGTTTAATGCGAAGCGCTGGGCAAGTAGTTCAGTCTTATCAGTTGCCATGCAAACGACATCATTATGGTTTGATAGCGGGTGAATTGTTGATTGTCCATTGTTCACCACACTATTGTAGATTTTTACAGAAATCGCGAATACCTAGTTTCTGTGACTGAATGCGTTTTTTAGTTAACTCTGTATACATTCTCTTTGCTTCACCTATCACTACTTTACAATCATTTATTGACTCTATAAATGTCTGTCTATTCGCAGTTGACCTATGTCACCCGAATTGTCGAAATGCTTACTACCTCTTAGCAATAGCAGCTGTGAACCATTGAGGAGAGTTGGGGTTGCTGAAGAATTTTCGCATGGGTACATATGCTTCAATGCCAGCTTTGACCCATTCGGTTAACTCATTTGCACACTGATGAGCAGGGAGTGAGAAGGTTTCATTTCATGGGGCGTCGCTAATGTGATCTCTGATTTACTCAAAATCAGCCTGCTCGTAGTATCTCGTCGTTTTTTAGCAACAGCTCATCAGCTTTCAGACAAGTTTTTAGGGTGACATCAATCATTACCACAACGTGATAAGTGTTCCCAAGCGGGCTATGGGCATTCGTCACACAAGCCTCGGACCGTGAGGTCAAGAACAAGTCGTGAGTGAGGCTTGCTGGTCTACACGGGAGGCCGGTCGGGAAAGTGACAATCTGTGAGAGGGAGTGACCTAAGGAGAAATTATACGTAGATTTACCAGCTGCGTCAGTAAAATTGAAGAATTCCAGCCAGTCACGGTGGTGTGCATTAAAATCCTTAAATACATGTATTTGGACATTCGAGTCGAGTGAGAGTGCTCTATCTATGCTTTCAGAGACAGAGTTAAGCAGGGTACAGTCCTGGTTCGAAAGAGAACGGTATAAGGAATATAAATACCTAAGGTTGTGATGCAAGATCAATCTAAAGCACATGTAGGCATGGTCATCTGATTCTAACCTATGTTCTCTAGTCAAGGGGAGGGTGTTCCGAACATAAACTCCTAGCCCGTGCATATGTTTGTCAGAGTCTTTACGGTAGAGTGGGAGGTAGTCAGTCATGTCACGGTGGTGAGAGGAGATTCAGGATTGTAGGTTGGTTTCACTTAGTGCTAGAATATCCGGGGACTTTGTTAGGAGAAACGTTTCTACGTCGTTGATATTGCTTCTAAGTCCCCGGATATTAGTGAATGCGAGCCTCAAGGGCGGAGGCGAAGGCGAGGATGTTTTTGTTAGGTTTGATGTATATATAAATAATGTTTCCACCGGATTAAAAAAAAAACAGAAGTCATAAAAATCATTTAAAGCTACTAAATAAAAGAAAGACCTTATACAACGAACTATGTCTAAAGGAGAGTTTGTTGCCTAAATATACTTTGATATATGTATATTTCTGCGTATATAGAAACAGTTAATTGTGATTTTCTTTTCATCCTCTGCTACCACCGGAAAACACATTTGTCGAAAACTAGGTAAAAGTAAAAATAAATAACAGAACTCGCCCCCGCCTCCCTGAATTAGCCTTTCCCCCAAAACAAACCAAATAAATAGGCACAAAAACAACAACAACAACAACAACAACAACAACAACAACAACAACAACAACAACAGAAAAGGCAGAACAAACAAATGATAAAAATTTAAATACTGTGCGGCGTAAATATTGAGAAAGCAGACGTTCTACTTATCTGCCGTCACTGCACACACTTCAAACGAGGGAGTTCCGGCGCATGGGGTGGACGAGCGTTAAAAGGGAGAGAAACATAAGGGAGATGGCGTAGATGAAGAGCGGCGCGAGGGGACGGGTGCTTATCAGTGATGCTGATCACAGCACAAAGAGTTTAGCGTCACGCATGTCAGTATCAAAGATTTGGGATGAGAGTGCGACGGCGGAGGCGGAGGCGGCGGCGGAGGCGGAGGCGGCGGCGGCGGCGGTTCGTTCTAAGGGTCCGAAAAGGCATCTGGCTGAACAGTTGCGCTGTTGGAGTAACAAGTTTCGATTTACGAGCGATGGAAAACTATTTTTAATACTCTTTTGAGCAGGTAGAGATAAGAAAGATCTTAAAGATTGATACGCCGGTGCGTTTACGCCACATGATGCGAAGACAATACTACAACAAGGGTGAAATATACGAATCAAAAGGAAAGTAACACGAACAGCTACGCATGTCTGTACATATGTACACAAGAACACACACACACACACACATATACATATATATATATATATATATATAATTATTTATAAATAATATTTAAAATTAACATATAGACACATATGTTTCATGCCAAACCTGCAATCATCAGTAGAGAGGAGGCAATCTTTGCCTAAATACGAAATTCATATTTGACTTAGTAGTTGGAGCGCGCACCGATGTACCTATCATGCATTGCCTCGAAATCGGTAATGAGTAAATCAACATCTAACTGGCAAATTCGGCGGCCATCTAGCAAAAGGACTTAATCGTATTACGCTATAAATAACGGCTTTTTGTTAACTTACTTAAAATGCTTAATCTTTTTCAAACCATCCCATATACACGTGTTTCATGTCGAACCTGAAATCATACTATATATATATATATATATATATATATATATATATATATATATATATATATATATATAATATTAATTTTAAATAAATAACATTAAATTATTTTGAACCTACATACGTTAGCGTTTGAGCTTTCGCTCTCATCAGTGCAAGGATGATAATCGCGGACAAGCGCTGTAACTATTAGGCCACGAGACATTACCACATTGAAGAAGGGAATTTAAGTTCTATTTATGCGAAGGGCGGCATGTCAAGAAAGACTAACTTAGATATTCTACGAACGTTGTCGGAATATTCCTTATAGCTACGCATAAGTCTATTTTTAAGAGGGCCCA
>OY744519.1:127130132-127137632 GCA_963556195.1 Sepiola atlantica | reverse complement strand
TAAAAGTGTATTCTTATGTAAAATTTACCGGGGTAGACAATAGAAGCGTTCCTGATTCTTTAAGTGAACCCCTAAATGGGCCATGAGGGCATAACGCCCTTAACACTTTAAATATATCATATTTTTGTGAAATTTAAATCCTCTGTATAAATATTTTCTGGGGATGACAATGGAAGTGGTCCAAAAGCGGTCCAAGATCTAAGTGCCTTCATAACCTAAAGTAGCTATGGGGGCGGAACCTCTTTTAAAACTTCAAATATATCCTATTCTTTTGGAAATTTATATCATATGTATAAAATTCTCCGGCGAAGACAAAGGAAGTGGGCCCGAATCTCAACGTTACCCTCTATATGCTAACTATCTACGTTCCCTATCCTCTAATCGATCCATGGAGACATAACCCTCTTTAAACTTCTAATGCGTATATCCGGTTTTTCTGAGATCATGCAGAGTCATTGTATTTGAATTAATTCTGTTAAACTTTTAATGTTTATGTGTCTATCAGGGGGGTTGTTTGTATCAGCTAGATTTAAATCTTGGTCATATATATATATATATATAATAAAGAGAATATTTTTATAAAATATTTAGAAAACCTGCACAACGCAAATTATTTGTTTTTTAAAAATAGATTATTTATTTACTTTAAAAACATTTTTTTTCTTTATTTTTCTTTTAACTTGAGTACTTTCGGTAATATCTACCATCGTCAGAAGATAAGCATATTTGCTTTTTCTTTTTTTTTCTTCCTGACCGAGACATAGTTATCGCAGTCAAGTTGAAGTTCGTCTTGATATTACTGACGAAAATGTTGATATGGCTGTGTGTACCACGAGGTTACGTGGAAAAGGTATTTTGAAAAGTCACACATCGGAAACGTCGCTGGAATGGCAATAATAAAGAGAATATTTTTAATAACATATTTAGAAAACCTGCACAACGCAAATTATTTGTTTTTTAAAAATAAATTATTTATTTACTTTAAAAACATTGTTTTCTTTTTTTTTCTTTTAACTTGAGTACTTTCGGTAATATCTACCATCGTCAGAAGATAAGCATATTTTCTGTTTCTTCTTTTTTTTCTTTCTCAAGTTAAAAGAAAATAAATGTTTTTAAAGTAAATAAATAATTTAATAATAATAATCTCGGTCAGGAAGAAAAAAAAAGAAGAAACAGAAAATATGCTTATCTTCTGATATATATATATATATATATATATATATATATATATATATATATATATACATTGAAAAGTCACACATTGGAAACGTCGCTGGAATGGCAATAATAAAGAGAATATTTTTAATACAATATTTAGAAAACCTGCACAACGCAAATTATATATATATATATATATATATATATATATATATATATATATATATTCTATGAAATATATTTCTAGGTATCTAAACTGATAAGATTTTTTTACATATGTAAAAACCTAAAATATTGCAATATGATAAGGTACAAACAGAATTTATGTTATTTGTGATTGACGGGGTTATGGAGATGTAAATGTAGGTTATATTTAGGTTGATAGTAAAAATGTGAAGGTGATATGTATAATATATATATAGGGGGAAGAGGGGGTTGTTATCATGCATATAAAAATTAATTTTGATAACAAGGATGGTATACTTTAAATGAAAAGATGCTGGGCGGTTGGATAAGTCTTGTATTCTTTTATGTGATGTGGTGTTTTTAGACATATACGGATAGGGGATGAGGACTTTCAGTGAGTTATGTGTTTTCTGTTCCTTTCCCCCAAAAAGGAGACTTGAGAGAATTCACCGGATGATAAAAGTGGTGAACATTAGCTTCCATTTTTTCGAACTCTTCATTCTATGAGCCACCTAACATTTGCAATGGCGTTTAAGGGCGTTTTCTAAACATTAACGGTCTATTCGTCTCAATGAAACCATTGTACGTCTCTGGAATATGTAATGTATAGTTTTTCTTCATTGTCCGATGGTAATGGACTTTTGGGTCAGAAAATCATGTTATGCCTGCAGGCGAGGTTGTGCCAATTTGAATTAGAAAGGGTATTTAGAAATATTTTTTAAACCATTGTTTCGTAATAGTATTTTTGAAGAAAGAGAAGAAGAAAAAGAAAAACACTCTTTGACAAGGATAATTGTAATTCTCGAAAGGTAAGATTAAAATAAATTTTATTTATTTTAACACTATACATTGTTATGTTTTTTTTCAGAAAAAAATAATACTATTACGAAACAATGGTTTAAAAATATGTCTAAATACCCTTTCTAATTCTAATTGGCGCAACCTCGCCTGCAGACATAACGTGATTTTCTGACCCCAAAGTCCATTACCATCGGACGATGAAGAAAAAGAAGAAGGAAAAGAAAAACACTCTTTGACAAGGGGAATTGTAATTCCTGAAAGCTAAGATTAAAATAAATTTTATTTATTTTAACACTATACATTATGTTTTTTTTCAATATATATATATATATATATATATATATATATATATATATATATATTATAATATTAAAAATTAAATCTTGAATTAAACTATAAAATTATTGGAATTTAATAACTTCGTAATTTTTAACTTCATAAATATTCTAAATTACTTGATAGGGCTAGATTTGTGAAGTCGGTTTTTACTGTAAGCCAGATTTTAAGTAATACTTTTGGATGGGTACGTGATCACATGACTTGACCTAATTTTCCTAACTCCCTTTTCGCTTTCTTTTAACTTCTTAGCTCCTTCCCCTTTGACATAGAATAAGCTTACTGACCCAGACAGGGAAAACCTAATTTGGGTGGGATGGATGGCGGGGTTGTATGTTGCTGTCTTTTCTTGAACCTGTCAAACAGGATGCAAGACAGACATAATTTTAAACCCGTTGAAGTCATTCTGAGATGTAGACAATTTAATATCGCCTTCTGTTCGTTAGGGATTTGTCATGTCTGGAGAGAAGATCACTTATATATTTTTCGCTCTTCTGGCTAGATGTGATGGGAGTCCGTCTTATTTTGCTCAATTCGGATTTAGCGGGTTTTCTAATTAAACAACGAATTTGGATTTGACTTGAGTTGCACGTGTTGGGATTTCGGAACTTTGATTGGACTTTTTGTATTATTTTGATTGATTTATTTATCATTAACATTGAATATGGACACATTTCGCGACTGGATAACTTTGCCGGCCCCTTCAATTTCACGTATTTGGACTGCTGTTTGTATCTTGGAGTAATGTCCTTCCTGATTATGCTTCTCAACTTGTATGACCTGGATGGACTGTATGGATTCAACAAAAGTATGTTTTTGGATTGATATGTTTGATGTTATGTATTTTTATATATTTGTGTATATAATTTTATATATTTTCAAAGCGTAATTTTATTGCCTGTAGTAGTATAACTGCGGTAATGGTCCTCTGAAGAGAAGAATTATCTTTGAAAACTCATGAGCTAAGGACTTAAGGATGCTTTGCATGAACTTTGAATTCTAATAAAATTTGATTGACACCTTATTTTATTACTTCATTTTATATTATAATATTAATGCTCTATCCAGTATATTGAGCTTCAGTTTTTTATCCGGATGTTTCACTAATTATAAGATATTAGTTGACGCTTATATCTTTTGTTGGATTGCTTCATATATATATATATATATATATATATATATATATATATATATATATATATATATATATATATATATATATATATATATATATATATATATAATTAGTTTTATTTATACAGATATGTACAAAAATCCGCTACACTTGCATGTCGATGTTATCGATCAATAGTTATTAAAAACTAAGATCTCATCGGTTGTAAAAAAAAACACTGATCTTTCACTCAGATGGTTATATTGGGAAAGGATACTTGTAAGCATAGGTGAAGAGTTAAAAGATTTGAAGGTTAATCTATTTATAGCATATTTTCAAGGTCTCAGATCGTTAGTTTAGATAGGAAAAGAGGGGTTTACTGGGTGCCAGGCTGTAAGTTAAAACATAGGAGTGTGCTGATTGCTATGCTGATTTTAAATGTTTGAACGAAGTGTGTGTGTGTGTGTGTGGGGAAGAAAGTTGGTAGACAGACATGAAAGAGCGCAGTTTGTCCGTCTGTTTATTTGTGGTGAAGGGGTGGGGTTTTGCTAAATAATAGAAGTTCATTTTATTTTTCTCTGATTTTTTAGTTAAGCCTAAATATAAATAAATCTAGTCAGCATTAGGATTAAAATTATAATCAAATTAGTATAAGTAAATGGTATCAATAATAATAACAATAATAATCATCACTCACACTGTTTCCACACCATTGTTAATGATAATGATAATAATAAAAATAAAATTAAAAACAATAATGAGGACACAAATAATAATAATAATAATAATAATAATAATAATAATAATAATAATAATAATAATAATAATAATGATAATAATAATAATCTTTTTACCTTATCTATTCTTAAAATAAAATAAATGTGTATCGGTTCATAAGGAAATAACAATACATAAAACATATATATGTACACACACACACACAGACATATATATATATATATATATATATATATATATATATATATATATATATATATATATATATATATATATATATGTGTATATAATGATGCAGACATGCTGAGTAATAATGTATAAGACGTCACGGGGAGGCTAAGGGCATGACCCCGCTATAATGAAGAAAAAGCGAAGACTAGATAGATAGTCAATTAGGCTAAAAGAACAACGGAAATGAATCGGTGGCCTTTGAACGAACCCAAGTGTGTTAGGTCGACGAGTTCATTTCGGAATATGACGTCGTAATAAAACGACTCGGTAACCTTTAAAAGAGTCAGGTACACGAGACCAGAAGAAGAAGGCACCTTAAGTGCAAAGTCAGAAATTAAAACGGCAGTTTTAAACAAAGGAAGAAAGAGCGCTTACGTAGCAGAGATTGAGTTGGGAAGATATAGAGAAAAACTTTTCGTGGGTCAGCCCCGAAGAGAGGTACACCCACCACGGCCAAACTGTCGTAAACAACTAGCGTGGGGATCACAAACCTTCTCTAGATTCCGGGAGCAGACTGATACAGAACGTATTATCGTGTTTCCCTCTAGGTTGCAAGGTAAATCACTCTGCCGTGTTTTCGTGAAAATAACCTACGTTGGGTAGAGTCGAAAATCAACCGCCGTCAAGGTAAAGAAAGGGGTTTCTTCGTAAGACAAGGAAAAGAACAATAATGCCAAAGGACTTTTGCTAACCAAGAAATATTTAATTATATATATGTGTATACCCACCTTTCTTGGCCTTTTGGCTAAGATCAAAGTGTAGTATCTGTTCCAATGGATACTGCACCCCATAGACTGGTATTGTCTTTGCCTTCGAGGCTTGATTTACGCCGGTCTATGGGTCTGTCCTGTGCAGTTCTAGGAGGTACACCCTCCCAGGCTTCGTCTCCCCTCTTTGGGGAGGAGTAAGTTTATCGCTTACTGCCTGAGGCGCCCCTACCGGGGAATGCCGACGGGGCTGCCCAGGCAATTTTTAATGGTCCGAGTGCTCACCTCTCGGGCGCTGGCTTTTCAAACCCCACTTTCCCGACCCGACCTTGGGTCACATCTTACTTGTGGGAGTAAGATAAAAACTGACCTTGTGCCTAACTCCTGGAGAGGAGTAAATCAATACCCAACTTACACCAGCTGATGGCGAAGAATAAAAAAAACAGAGTTTCTCGAGCACATCCTTGTCTCAATCGTTGTGTTTTGTTTGATGCTACCGGATCTCCCGAAGGAACGGGTATTGCCCAACATATAAACACACACACACACACACACACACACACACACACACACACACACACACATGAGAAACCCCTAGACGTTAAAATTTACAAAATAAATACTTTGCCTAGAATAACAATCTTGGCATTTTGGCTAAGATCAAAGTGTAGTATCTGTTCCGACGGATACTACACCCTATATACCGGTATCGTCATGGCCTTCGGGTTTTGATTCCGCCGGTCTGTGGGTTTGTCCTGTGCAGTTCTAGGAGGTCCACCCTCCCAGGTTTTGCTTCCCCTCTTTGGGGTTGAGTAAGTTTATTGCTTACTGCCTGAGGCGTCCCTACCGTGGAATGCCGACGGGGCTGCCCAGGCCATTTTTGTAGGCCAGAGTGCTCATCTTCTCGGGCGCTGGCTTTTCAAATCCCACTTTCCCGACCTTGTGTCACATTCTACCGCTGTGGGAGGAAGATAAATAATAAAAACAAAACAACAACAACAAAAAAACAATAGTAAGAACAGTAATAATAAAAATAAAATAATAATTAAAAAATAATAATAAAAAAAATAAATATAAAAATAAAATAATATAAATGTAAGGTGATGCAGGGGTCTTGGCAATAAAAATGATCAGTAGAAATTTTTGTAGAAAACCCTCGATAAGTAATACCAGCAATCACAGTGACGTCAATAGTGGTTACCTAGAAAATAATGATAATGACATTAGCAATGATAACAAAAGTGACACTAACAATAATAATTATTATTATAATAACTGCAACAATAATCATAATAGACGGTAATAATAATTATTAATAATTGGAATTGCAGTAATAATACAAATGGTAGCGATGACAATAAACTAATCATATTAAAATTAAAATCAAAATAATAGTAGTAATGTTATTGATAATGATAATAATGATAATAAAAGTAGTAATAATAGTTATTATAGTAATATTAAGACTACTGATAAGATATAATAATAAAAATGATCATCATAATAGTAATAATAACAATAATAACAATAGTGGTAATGATGATAACAATATTAATAAGATATGGTAATCGTAATGATTATAATAATAATAATAACAATAATAATAATAATAATAATAATAATTATAATGATAATATAATCTAATGTAATAATAATAAGATGGTAGTTATGATAATAATATAATAAATTATATAATAATAATAAAATAACAATAATAATAATGATAATAATAACAATAAAATAATAATAATAATAATAATAATAATAATAATAGTAATAATAATAAAATGATATGAAATAAAATAGTACTAAAAGTAATAATAAAAACTAATAAAAGCGAGAAGCAAACAAAGTCCAGTAGAAATTTAAGAATTTAAAATATACATATTATATGCTTAGGTTATAGAGACTAGTTTCTTAAGTATAATAGAATATGTTCATTAGCAAATTAATGAACGAATAGATAAGTAAAAGATGAAGGATAATAGATTAAGAATAAAAAGTAAAAGATAAAAGATTAATAAAAAGATAAATAAATAAATTAATAAATAAACGAATTTATAAATAAAATAAAATAAATGAGTAAAAAGTTAATGAATGAGTAAATACATAAGTAAATGGGTAGATATGTAGATGAGTATTGATAACCAATGTTAGTATGTGATGTGTGTGGGTACCGTATGGGTAGATTAAAATACAATAATTTACCTTGTTTCAAGTAACCTAGCT